>WOGR01001350.1:0-20240 GCA_015342045.1 Leptinotarsa lineolata | reverse complement strand
TTTGTAAAATTTTGTAAAATTTTCTCTGTAAATTACCTGAATAAATTACCTGAAATTACCTGACTTGTAAGGAGGATGGCTGAAAATAATCACTTCAGTGATTATTTAGATTGCTGATCTCAGTCGCGTTTTGCGTCTATAGGTAACACTAAAAAGAGCACAGAAATTCACCGAATGACATAAAAAGTGACATAAAAGATGACATAAAGTTAAAGGTAAAAGCAGTCGATTGACCTATGAACTATAACAGTTATCACCCGAAGACGATTGTGGATACTGTAAGTCGAGACGTCGTAAAGTAACTTGGTTTGACTTGTTTGCTCATTTTTATTTTCATTCTTCTTTATTTCTTTACACTCTGTGGCCATTTCCATTTTGCATCTTGATTATTTTATCCGTTTTATTGTATTTTCATGTCAAGTTTTATTTCTTAATATAATTGATATTTTAGCTATTCATTCTAATTTTATTTGTTCTTTTATAGATTTCGAATCATATCAGACAGTAGAAGTCCGAACTGAAGAAATATATATACCTCGTTGAACAGCTATCAGTATTCCTCAACGACAATTTTGATTCACAGAAGTGGTAGTGTTAACTTTCCTTGTTAGACATACAAAAATGAAATCCAACGATGACAAATCAGATGATATAGCTGACTAACCAACTAGATCAATTTGCCTATCTGGCACCTAGGAACATGAAATTTGAGTAATTATAGGATCTATATATTTCTGTAGATACCTGTCTCAGTTTCTTCATGTCGCAAAAATTCATATTTCCCGATTTTCTCAGTTTCAATTACATGTTTTTGTGTGCATTCATGTCGAACATTAATGTTTTCAGAAACGACTGTGATCACTTCTTATTCAGCTCAGGATGATGCATTCCCCATATTTAAATATTTGCGCGAAATTGTTTTTGGAAGAACTTCTTTTTAGCGATCAGCTGATCTCCCACCTTCACCATTCTTTTTCGAAAGCCTGAGACAGAAAATTTTCACTAACATTTTTGGAAATCCCTATCAGCTGTGAAGGAGAATTGTTGAATGATGACAATTACTGACTCCCAATAATAAAAGTGAAAAATTAGAAAATCGGTTGAAATATTGTAGGGCAATTGTGGGGGTCATTATTCGGTAATTGTCTTCTACTGTTGTTTCTGTTGTTTCTTGCCAATTTCTCTATTTCCTCAGAAAGAGAAACGGAAACAAATGCTGTTTTTCCATGAATAAAACATTCAATATCAAATTCATTGATAATACTTAAACTAATTTTGTTTAAATTACAGGAGTGATAGAGGGATAGTAGACCTCTCACTTGACCTCCTTGCTATTGAAAAATATAAGGAGTAGCTACTCTTGCAAATCACTGGAGTTTCTGTTATGATTTTCGTATCAAAATTGAATCCACTGGAAACAACAATTGACAAGTTTTTCGAAATTCATTAACACACGTCCGTTTCTGAGTCATAGGGGAGTTATATTTTCGCTGGAGCGCCATGTATATGCTTTCCTAATCAAGGTCTCGGTCAAACCATTGAGTTCAAGAAAGTCTCCAAAAAGAGGGAGTTCATAGGATGTTTGATTTTGTCCAGCAAGAATGTGTTTAAAATTCACTTCAAATTTGAAATAATTTTTTTCTCAGTTATTTTCATATTTTCATTCTCAGGCTCCATACATAATTTGATATCGGTTTTGTTAAAAAGGCACCGTCATGGTCATTTGTCAAGGTATATTACATTATAATCTTTCACCGTATCAGAAAAATCATATATACTTATTATAGGGTTCGTCTAATATACTATCAGATCAGGCAAGTAGAGGGTGAATTCGAATAAGTAATTTAATAATAACTATATCTCGACAGAGAATCGCGTGAACTAACCTAATTTTCACAAGACCATGAGAAAAGACCAAGCGAAGTTCACTGAGAAATAAATAATCAACCCCCTACTATTTTCCATTTACATTCCAAAGAGCTTTTATCGCGCTTGTACACTTTCAGTTGCACATCGCAGGCCATAAAGTTTGAATTTACGTGGCATCAGTTGCGTATTGGTCAATTCTGTTCGGACAGCTCTACCTTCGAGGTTCAAGTCGGTTGACTGGTGACACGATGTTGACTTCACAACAAGAGTTTTCATCGATCCGATATTGAATATTTAATATTGTTTGACGTATATTCTTCCAGTTGGACAGTGAAGAGGAAGTTAGAGCTAGTGAGTTCATACTTTTATTGAATTTTTATTGCGGTTTTGAGTATGGGAAATTTTTGAGTACACAGGGTGAGAAGTCAATTGAATTAGATGAAATTCATTTCTTTACAGCTCCACATTTGGATTGATCGTTTATTTTATCCGGAATACGTTGTTTATTATTAACCAATACTGATACTCAGTTGATGCTTCAACAAAAATTGTTTTTCATATTTCTATTGGATGACTGAATATCTGGTACTAACAGTGGATGTTTTGAATATCTCAATTAATATTATAAAAAAGAAACGAGTTTTTATGTGTTTATTTGTTTACGACAAACTCGATGATTTTGAAAATTATGTCACCTGTAGAAAGTTGAATTAGATTAGGCGGTTCGCTAGTAATAAATAATAAAGACCGGGATTCATATTTTGATCACAAACAAGTTCAAAACTAATACTCTCCAAAATTTTTCAATCAACTGAAGTAATCGAATCGAATATTTCAAAAGATATTCTCAGAAATCAAAGAAATTCATTTCATGAATGGTGTGTGATATTGAATTTATTATATTCTATTTTCAATCACACCAAAAATCTATGATACAGTGATGATAATATATGTATTTTGAAATATCTCAAGCTCGTTAACTTCATTTGGTATGTAGACTGCACCACTGATAATTGAATTGTTGGAAAAATGTAATGGATATGCAAAAAAGGTGGAAGAAAATGAAGTATATATTGAAATGTTCAATAAGGGACAAAAAAATTATGGAATCACATTTTTAATGTTTACAGGTACAGAGTTACAGTTTATATTCTACAAAAAAACTCCCGACTCCAGGATTGACAAAAATAATATTTATCGTGTGATTTGAATCAAAAGTAAAACACGAGATATTGGACAAGTTTGTATTTGAAAAAGTTATACAAATGCAGATACGTGTTTTTTATTTATTGGTCTCTATGAACACGGTGAGTCATTCGGGATATACAGGGCGTTATCTTTTTGTTTTGGCTCCCGTGAATGAAATGAACTACTGGAACTTCATTGATCGATTGATCGCTGGTGGAACTTTTTTTAGGTGCATTTGGCCCAGTGTTTCACCAGTAGCGTTCCAACAGGTCTTCAGTTCAACTTTTCCTCCATATTTTTCACGGCACTGACCAATTGTATTTTGAAAGTTTCTATTCAACCCAATGGATGAATAACAATGAAAAGAAAAGCAGTTTTCTAGAAAAATTGAGGAATTCTATCACTCGGAATTATATATTGAAATAATGGTTAGGATGAACGAAATTTAATTTTATCATCTTCCCATTCCATTAGTTCTAAAACAATTGTTCTATTTGACAATATTCTTTTAGTTTTCTGCCCTAGATGACCTGAATTGATAATGAACATGTTGATAATCTATGGGAATTTTGTATATTTTCATGATAGGAGATTTGTTATTTCAATATGTCAAACTTCCTATAAATAAACGAATTTGTAAAAATATTCATGATATGATAGAAAACCTAAAACTTTTATCGAATATTATCGAATACATATTACGACGAAAACTTGTCCATAATCAATATTCATATTTTACATGGAATTGACAATTCCATGTGATATATAAATCTGATATATAAAAATGAATTGCTTTTCGTTAATCTCGCTAAAACTTGAGAACGGCTGGACCGACTTGGCTAATTTTGGATTTGAATTATTTGTGAAAGTCCAGGGAAGGTTTGAAAGGTGAATGAATATGAGAAAAAAAAATAATAATAATAATAATGAAGGAACTCAAGAACGGCTGGACCGATATTTATGATTAATATTTTTTTGGATTTGCCTCCGTCGGGAATGGAAAAATAAGCATTGAAATATGATATTTTATCAATGAAAATAATAACTAGGCAACATCAAAAATGATCTCCAATGGAATGGTAAGTCCAAAGTGATGGTAGACTTTGGCTAAAAGATAGCAAGAGCCTCATAAGGAAGAGAAGCCGTTCTAACCAGTACTTGCAGTTCCCTACATCAGAGGATTGACGGAAGTAACTTGGCTTGAAATATTTTAATTTTTATTTCTTTCTCATTGTTCAATTCTCAATTGTTGCTTATATTTTATTGTAATTTCAGTTTGGGGTTTTTTGCGTAATATAATTGTTATTTTCAGTTATTTTTTTTTAATTTTATCGATTCTTTCGTAATTTCAAATCATTTCAGGTATGTCATAATAGACAATGGAAGTCCGAACTGATGAAACTCACCATGAACTGTTGTCAACCACCTTCAAACAAAAATAATGATAATAGAGAACTCAAGAACAACTGTACCAATTTTCTTGATTTTTGTTTTTTGAATTCGTTTCGTTCTGGAATAGTATAATAAGTATTGAACAATGATATTCCATCAATCAAAATGATAATAATGATGAAAGAACTCAGGAACGACTGGACCAAGTTTTATGATTTTTGTGATTTTGGATTTGTCTTCATCGGGAGTAAGATAATAAGTATTGAAATATGATATATTATCATTAAAAATAATAATAATAAAATAACTCAAGAACGGTTGGACCAATTTTTATGATTTTTGTTTTTTGGATTTGTCTTCATCGAGAATAGGATGATGAGTATTGAAATATGATATTTTATCAATCAAAAAAAATAATTATAATAGAGAGTTCAGGAGCGGCTAGACCAATTCTTACGATTTTTGTGTTTTGAATTTGTCTCCACCGGGAATAGGATAATAAGTATCGAAAATGGTATTTTATCAATTGAAATAATGATAACAATGAAAGAACTCAAGAATGGCTGGACCCATTTTTATGAATTTTTTGATTTTGGATTTGTTTTCATCAGGAATAGAAGAATAAGTGTTGAAATGTGAAATTTTATGAATAAAAATAATAATAATGAAAGAGGCAAAACATCATTGATAGTAGTGACGTGTTAAAACGTAATTGACTTGTTATAAAAAAATGCAACCGACAGTTCACGTAATGTTGGAAATGTCTATGATTCGTTTTAAATTATTTCAAAGTTGACCGTTTATGTGTTTGTTTTGTGCAAGAATTATTATGATATAAATCTTATTGTGACGATATTATTATTAACAATGCCGCTACCGAGAATATCTGATCTTTTCCGACAAAGCCATAATGCAATTAAGATTCAAAACATCGCGAATGCCTCATTGTTGGTGAAAACTTGGAGAAACGCGATATTGTACATACATGTCGCGATTCTACACAACTGCAACAAATATTCTTATATGGTTAATCGAAAAAATTTGACCAGACGAAATAGATTATATTGAAAATGCATGTTTTTCACATGGTCAATTGTAGGTACGTGGCATGCTTCAATTGTTCTTGCGCCCGATAACAAATTGAAAGATTTAGTATATTACATGCAATTTCCAATTGGATTGACATTTGCAATGAGTAATAATAAGTCCAAAAAGTGCCAAGGCTAAACAATGTTCATACAATGTAGCAAGTTCCGAGGTGAAAATACCACGAATTTATATTATACCTATAGATGCGCCAATTCATTTCAAACGTGTACAATTTTCAATTGGATTGGCATTTGCAATGACTATTAATAAGTCCCAAGGCCAAAAAATGTCCATTTGTGGCTTGGATTCGAGCACACCATGTTGTTCACACGGACAGTTATACGTGACATGCCCTCGAGTGGGCAAACCATCCATTTTGTGTTAGCGAAAAATATTTTACATACTATAGCATCAAAGTATCAATATTATTTGTGTTATTGTTCTGATAGAAATATATTTTGAGGCAGAACAACGTTTGCCGGGTCAGCTAGTTTGTTATAAGAATGTGCAAACAAACGATAAATATAATTTTTCTCAAATGCTTTTTTTTGAATAGTTAGGAAAGGGATCAAAAATGTTTTTGTAGTTGAACAATCTAGTTTTTTGCCATGATGATGGATTTAATAAATTCCGAAACGTTGGAAAAAACTAAGTTGTTCATATACGAAAACATTTTTGGTCTCTTTCCCAAATATGAATATATCAGTATTTGAAAATATTATTTGGATCACCAATTTCAAGAAAGAGTATATTCACCGATTTCAAGAAGAATTATATTCACCAATTTCAAGAAAAAGTATATTCAAAACTCATATCAGTTTATTCAAATGAATATTAAAAATGTTCACCATTTTCTTTCTGACAATGAGGAAGTTTGTTTACGAATTTATGTTTTTTGTTACGAAATATTTCACAGGTAATTTCGTTGCAAGTACCATTCGGAAAGATGAGGTACTTCTTCATATAGTAGTAGTGAATAACAATATTAACAATTACAAAATACTAGTCATGAATTCAATGACTCTCATTAGGCAAGGTCAAGATGCATATAAAAAAGTAAACATTAGCTGTAAAAAGTAGTTTCAGTCATCACCTAATGATGCTAATCTGGTTAGATAAACGTGCGCCAAGAGACAGAATTTTTAGTTTGGTGAGGGTGAAGTGTTTCTAATCAATTAATTGGCGTGAGTTTTGTATACATTTTTTTTCAAATGATGACATTTATCGATTGTTTCCAGATCCTCAAAACGATTATAAAATTGCTAATTACTTAGGAACGATTGATCCAATTTCTAAAAACAAAAAGTATTTGATAGAGAATTCTGGTACCGGTCAGGCGAGGCATTACCGCATGATCTTGTCTAACTTGTCAGTGATACCTATATACGTCAATTCTGTCATATTTCCCTGTTGGAAAGTTAGTAGTTTCTACTTCACAGAATGAAATAATCAGGATAAAGTTTCCTAAATTATCGACAGAAGAAAGATTGGTTGAATAGGACCACCCTGTTGATTATAACTATCATATTTCAATATAAAATATGTCGTGAAAACATTTGGTAGAATTTATTCTGGAGCAAAATAAAATAGAAATTTTATATACAGGTATGCAATTTCAGATCTCAGTGATATCCGAAATGAGAAATAAGGAAAACACGGAAAACACGGAAAACAAATTTTTTCTCAAAATTTCCTATACTCCTGTTTTCTCGAATATCTATTTCCGACCCAAAGCCATCTAAAAGCTTTATATAGTTAAAAGGGAATTTCCTTTCAGTTTGATTCATCTACATATGCACATTATTGATCCAATAATCTAACCCCCTACTTGGATGGAAGATAAGACTAATCATTATATAAAACTTAGAGGGATTATGCTGACGTTATCAAAATGCCGGTATTAAGAAAAAGGGCGCAGGGAGATAATAAGGTCATCAACGGGCTTTACATTCATTCAAGCCCTCCTAGAGGTATGTATATTTATTCTGGGTGAGTTTATGATATAGTATGTACATGGTGCAATTTTCATATGAACGTTCATACAATACAAAACATAAATCGTGTTCAAATTAAAATACTCGAACTGAGCTTTTTTCGTTAATCGACATTATAAAAGACATTTGATGAAGTACTGAATCACATTATCCATGTTACATTTCTATTAGAATTATCCCTTTGAATTCTACCTAACTAGTAGGTCGGTTTGGGTACCTTTTACTATTTAAAAAATCCCAGAAAAACGTTTATAAGATCTGGGTACTTAGCAGACTATTCAGTCTGACCACATCGTCCAGTCCAGCGATTGGGACATATTTCTTTGAGAAAATGTATATAATCCCTTGAGCATAATGTGGATCTGTTCCCGAAGGAGTAAAATATTGGGAACTATGCAATATCTGTGAGGGAAAGTAGTTGATTTCCGGTAGATATTTTCTAGAACCCACTATTCTGTTCTGTTCTTCATGCATATATATCTTCCTTCAATACAATCTTCAGACTCAATCTGATTTCAACAAAATTGATGGATATCTGAAATGTCACAGTTCAATATGAAATCGCATGAGTTCCGAAGATTTTTGGAAGATTATTTGCACCCGTCACAATTCCGCCAAAAATATTTTCCTACAATGATTTTCCTGAGAATCCTAGCTTACATATTTATATAAAAAGTTGATTGATCGAAAAATAAGACAGTGAATTCTATATATTTATATAAGTTATTTTGGTGATTATAAGAGGTAAATATAGAGCTGTCAAAAATATCCGGTTACTGAGCAAACATCGTATAGTAACCCAAATAGCATATATAAGATTTATCTTTTACCCAGAAATGCAAGTTGAACAATTTATTAAAGTTCAACCCCGGAGAGAGCTTTTCACAACTTTGCTACTTATTACGCCACGTAATCCAAACTTCATACTAGCCCATTGTTCCCTACCTATTTTGGGGCGATAAAGAGTCTCGTTAATCATTTATATTCGAGGATTGAGTCTTTTGTCGATCTCATAGGTGTCATATTTGTGAGTGGAAAAGCTAGCACCTTCAGTTACTCATGCCTGTTCTTTAAAGACAGTTTAGTCCAGCAATGCATTATGGTTCAGCCTCGCACCACTGACAAGACTTCGGCCGGTCAAATCAGCGCTGTCTGGTGTTGGACTACGAATATTTGATTTTTGGGTTCTGGGTTCAACCAAAGCAGGTTCATCAACCACTCAGACATCTGTCTTTGTTAGAAATGCTATAATTCCTACTTTCTCATCGACCATGCAGAGAGGGTGATTCAAACTCCTGATGACTTTACAAGCTTTATTCAGTACCATTCTGTCATGTAAACTCTCCAAATTCATAGCCTCTCTGTTGTCAAGAAAAGTGTCGTCAGTGAAACGAATGATTTGAGATGTAAATCTCTATGAAAATGCATCAATTTTTGGATCTTCACGTTGAGTTGATACAGCTTTTCCCGAGTCCACTTTACAAATAAGTAGTTTACGATCGGAAAGGGCAAGCATATCAGTACCAGCAAGGGCAAGCATATCAGTACCAAAAACTTTGTTCTTTTTCGACAGTTGATCACATCTGTCGTAGTTTGTGCTGATACTCAAAGCGAAGAGAGATCTTCACTGAGACCACCTCTTATGAGTGGCGCTGTACCAGTACAAGGTAAGTATACGTCTCTCTGTCATCCAAATGGATACTGTCCCATTTGGATACTGGATGCTTCCATCTACGAGCTGTACATCTTCTTCCTACTCGTTCTATTTTGAGATGGAATGTTGCCCATTCGTCTAATCTGAATGGTCGGCAAAGGTACACTCTTACACCAGCTCAAGGACTGATGAGGTCCTTTTTTCGAGATGTAATCTATGTAGAATAAATTGGTGACTATATGTCTCCGGTTTCCGAGGGTACCATATTTGTAACTCGAGTTTTTCTGAACGCAGAGAATAGTGGCAGAAGGGTACTAAAGAAATCTCTCTGATATACACCGCTTCTGATAGTGACCTATTCTGTTTTGTCTCTAACTCGATCAGATTTGATGGTTAGGCGAGTTCGCCAAGGTCGTATGAGTTATCCATATGTGTCACTATTTTTTGCGTAACGTGAGGCACCTGATCAACAGGATGTTTTAATCTGATATAAATGGTCTGTTAGGAATGATCTCGCATTAATCCTAGATAAATGCTAAATTATTTCTTTCTCTGAATCTAAACACCCTCTATATTTTACCTACGAATTAAAAAGTTCAATTTCGATACTAGTAGATATCAATTATATGAGTGATTGCTAATTAACTTATATTCCACATTTAAATGCTATAGTAGGCAAAGCATACAAAATGCTGGGATTTATATTGCGCAACCTATCAGTTTACTCATTGAAGATTCTCTTTAATTCACTAGTTTTTTCGGTTCTGTAGTATACATGTGTGGTTTGGGTTACAGAAAAATAGCCTAGAAGCTGTTCAAAACAAATTTCTAAGATATATAGCTTATATATCAAATTTGCAAATTAGCAATTATATCTATGAGAATATTTTGACATTTCTAAATATGTCGTCATTGCAGAATAGAAGAGTTTGATCCAATCTTATGAAACTTTTTGAACTGGTCAATGATGGTATTTCCTGTTTAGAACTTTTGTAATTGTTCTGAAGTGCCAACCAGAACAACTCCTAACGTTGAATGATTCAAAGTATCGTATCGCAGCTCAAACTATGGCTTTCGTAATTTTTTTCTTGAATCTGAAAATTGGCAAATGGTAAACAAGGTTTCGATTTTTTCAGTACAAATATTCGTAGATGAAAAACATCTGTAGAAAGGTATTCTCTAAAGTTTTGCATTTATTTAGGCGTTCATTTGAGTCTATAATCATACTCCTCTCTCTGTCCCTTTCTGATCATATATCCGTTTGAATACTTGGTCATCTGCGAAAGAAGATGCTCGTAAACAACTTATAACATAAATTCAGGCATGTTACCGGTCTGTCATTCTTAGAAATCGACAGATCTCCGTTTTTGAGGATAAGAGCGGTCCACTCTTCGACAAATCAATTTGGAACCGGCTGCTCCCCCTCCAGTCATAAGTTGAAGACTCTCAGATGGTGGAGGGTGCTCGTTAGTTTGGTTCAAGAATAGTTCATAATAGTTCATGAATGCCCTTACTTTTTTTTACCTTGAAGCTTTCTCTGGTCGGTTTCTTTTCCCAAAGCTCCGATACATTTGAAGGAATCGCCAGCATCGTCAACCAATGATCATCCCACAAACCGTGAAGTAATTGACTATACATCATTTAGATATGATGCCAACTATACAAGAACAAAACTGAACTCCAAACCATTCATATGCAACGAGAACAAGGCACCACCATTGTATAACACTGGTTTCTAAATCTATAGGACAGAAAAGAAATTACATATGAAACTTCTTTGGAACGCTTTAAAAAACAATTAATATCATTTTTAAAAGAAAATGGAAGGATAGATATTCATAAACTGATCAAGGGTTAAACCACTGTCCAAATTTATTGTTTTATGCTCACATTTATCTCTCCCACTTCACAAATTACTATGATTATTGATAGTCTACATATACGCATAATTCATTAGCTATAACATTTCTGCAGATATTGAAATGTATGTATGTATGTATGTATACTCATATTAATCTATACTATATAATATAATTTGATGAGGTTTAATTTTATTTAATGTACATTTATTTTATACTTAGTTTCATTTCTATTTATTCATGATTGTCTATATTATAATTCCATAAACAAGTATACTTCTGTGAATATTATAATATTTATTCATTTTTATACCCAACTCTGATATTACTGTATCGATTTAATTTTTATCACGAATAAACGTCATTATTATTATCGGGTCCAAGAAACACGTGTCCTGAGTGGACGCAATAAGCCGAGAATGTTAGTCTTCTGCATTTAGCTGAATCATATTTCTGCCTCAATGCAGTAAGCAGGCATGATCTTGAGATTCGAAGATATGGAGGGCATTACTCCACTTCGGACTCCATCTTAACAGATTGGCGTGAATAGAGTTGCGAAGTATCGATATTCCGTCCATTTTTCTTTTTCTTTTCGGACGATGTCGACGGCAAATGCAATGGGTTAGCACAAGCCTCGCGGCAAGCCCTTCTCTTGTTGTCAGGAACTTCTAGACTCTAGACCCATCACGCGACTACGGTAGATTGGGGTATCAAAGACACCCTCCTGGGAGGCTATGATGAACCCTTCAGTTTCCGATTTCAACCAACTCAACCTCAGCAAGGCGAAGGTCAGGGGCTCTGATAAGCCGAGGTCTTCAATGTTATTCAAGAAGATTCCAGGGATTGGTTTATCATTAAATTGCTACAGGAGTTATGTGTTCTCTGTGGTTATTATGTGGACTTTTTGCTGAACTGGTTCCAACTCGGTAACAGAGTTGGGATCACTTCGTTCGTTGTCGAAAACTAAACAGTTCATCGGCCGCCTATTATTATTATTAGGTATTATTGTTATCATTATCGTTTCCAAAGTATAAACTGGTACTGCCGTGTCCCTAATACATTCGAGAGGACGCGTCAGCATCAACAACCAATGAATATTCACCACATCGTGAGGTAAGTAATCATTGGGTCCCAGTGTCATGTGCCCCAATTTTTATTTGTATTATCAGTATCATCATTATTATCTCCAATTTAGATTAGCACTATGATATGAATTATTTTCCATCCATAACTAACAAATCCATGGACGAAACTTTAGTGAATGTATCTACTTTTTAAATCCAAAGCAATGTTACGATGTTACCACAACTACTCAAACATTAAACGTATTATTATCATCATTTGTGGAAAAAGAAAGTAAAAATTGTACCCGGCAGTTTTAGGGTGTCAAATTATGACCAGGTATGGAAACTGAAAAAATTATCGTTATTTCTCAATTTTCTTACATAAATTTGTTCTTCTATCAACCAACAATCGCCCCCTCATGATCGTCAACCATCAAGAGTCGAAACTTGTGTTAGGTAATGATTTTTAACGTACGATTCGTAGCACGGGTGTGTTCGTAGCAACGGTTATATGATATGATAGCTTGAAAATTAACAAGATATACAATTATAATTATTATGTTAATGTTATTTACGCATTCACGGAGTAGTAGTAGGCTTAAAGTAGAAGTAGGCTTAAACTTTTTATACAATTGAGTTACATTCGTTTCACGAAGAACTTTCCAAACTTTCTAATTGAAATACAAAAGTGAAGAGGGAAAAATATATTCATACATTTATGTAACAGTTTGCCCAGCGATTCTGTCGATTGTTTGGATATGTTTTTTCGGACTATATTCACTTTTGTCCTTTATATTGGCTGTAAATATATTTTTTGGGCACCAGATATAGGCAGTTGAGAATAAAACTGCAAAATAATATTATATCATCAAATATATCTAGAGCATAGATTAACTAGGATATGTGGAAACCAATAGAAAATGCCGGTAACAAAGAACCTCTGAATAAACAGTGATAGTTCATGTCTATCATAATTCAGATCCTTCTATTTCAATTGTTTTCTTTTGTGAAGTATTCCACCGCCTCCAGTCACGCGATAAGCTAATAACTCAGTAAGCACATATTCCTGTCTTGAAAATTCAGTATTTTCTCATAGGTAATTAATATCGAGTTTTCACCGAGGAATCTCACACAAAGACGCTCATTTTCCTTAATAATACACATTCCATTAATTAAAACATATTTATTTGAAATTTTTAGCGATTTTTTCCTTCAATGCATAAAAATGATGAAGCAGTTGAAGGAAAAGTAGCATATAAAAAGTTTTACAGGGATTAAGTGGATCAAACCTATTGAATCGATCACAATGAATATAAATCGGTCAGTGACCGGATACTGGTCATACTAAAGTTTCATTTCTCATCGATGAACACAAACTGAACCCTTCGATAGCATAGAAGACTCAGTGTCACCACATATCACCTTTCTGAAACAAACATCGACAGGTACGGGTTAGAGATTGTATGTATTGCAACTTACGTAAACCATTTTTGCTGCCACTAATTTTGCTATCTATAATGGCTTGGAACGGTTCCCTATAGAGGTGTTGCTCAATCTTGCTATCACTAGGTACGGGTCTGGAACTCGATGGGCGACTTGTATGAAACGTTCTAAGATACTGTGTAATGTGGATTGCTCTGATGCCAACCTTTGTTTTGGCATCCTTTTCCGATTCTTCTAAAGTTTGACGACAGTTGATACAGAAGAAAATGTCAACCAGATTTCAAGGATACTTTGGTGTGAGCTTTCAGTATGGCTAATCAGTACATAATAGTTTCTCTATCTGGTCTACTTCATTAGCGATACAAAAGGTCATTGTGAACTATATATAATCTCACCAATGTCAATCTTCTTCAAAAACTGAAGTTTTGAAAATTTGATGCCATTTGTGTATTACTGATTTCTCAATTATTTTCGGATTAACTTAATTTTTTGTAGTATACGGTTTCCTCATAGTCAGATCTTGCAGCTGTGATTAGACAAAGTTTTCGAAAATGTTCTGAAAGGTCGTCTCAATAAAGTACATGCATTAGCGTATTATTGTTACCTTGCTCTTTTCAAAAATAAATGGTATACTTTCCTATTGATATTCTGCAATCAAAATAGCAAGCAAACGTGAATACACACCTTAAATTTGACAACTGAAATATATTTGACACTTTGAGACTGGAATACCTCAACTGAAGAACTGTATTACAAATTGGCATTATTAATTTATTTTTTTTGGCATTTATTGGAAAAGAAAGGTTTTGGCTTTCTACTTCTTTGTATAAAATACACCCGGTATAACTTTCTGTCTACGGCCTAACCCCGAATTGTACCAGTTATCGTTTGGGTAGGCCTATTTCTGTATATCTTTATAAGTGGCAATCAAAGGAGTATTATCTGATTCATATGCCGTTAATGCTGGCATATCTTAGAGTTAAATTTTTGTCCCGAGCTTTCTACTGCTTCACAGGAACGACCTACTTGATGCAACATCCAAAACCAACGTAAATGGTAGATGCCAGCCTCAACATCAATAGCCTGGTGAAATACCATTGCATCGTTCCTTGAAGGTAGGAAGCAATTATTCTCCCTTGGATATTTTAAAAATACCCACTGGTGTATATCAGGAACCTTTATTGACTATAACCCTTTGTATCTGTTATACATCAACTAATTAGAAGTACGCCTCAAGCTAGAGCATTTCATTTCTTCGAGAATAACTCAATACAATTTTTCATATGGAGAAGACAGAATAAATTCTATAACATATTCGCCACTTTGACATAGGCACTGCTCTCAGAACGGTTGTCAACCGATTCATGCGATGAATTCATCTATTGGTCTATCCGAGAAGTTATCTCATTCATATGGAAAGGGGTATATTTTAAGAGCTATTAATTTTTCAGAGAGGGCTTTTTTCTCTTACAGTTTTTGTCTGAAAGTTACTTCTTTGTATGATCTACACATTTAAATTATTTGCCTTCTTCTTTTCTTTGGAAGATTAGCACAACTTTTGTATAAAGAGGGTCTTGGCGAAGGTTCTACCGGTGATAAAGTTATCGAACTGCTTGAAAAGATGATAACCGGTTGGCGAGAGGTCTGAGGAGTATGGTGGCTGGAGCAGAACTTTGATGCTAAATTCGTTTTATTTTCGGAAGGTGATTTGTGAAACTAACAGACGGGCGTTGTTGTGGAGCAGGATCGGACCTCTTTTGTTCGCCGGTGCCGGCTGCTGCTGACGCAATTTTGGTACATTTCGTCAATTTCCTCACAATAAGATTCTGCTGTGGCAGTTTGGCCCGGTTGCAGAAAGTTGTAGTAAATCACAAGAGTCGTTGACCACCATAGAGTAACCATGGTCTTTTTTTTGGTGGATTATCATCTTTGGAAATCGCCTGGATTGCTCATCGATGTCCAAGCACTATCCTGGACGTCTTTTGTTGTCGTAGAGGATTCACTCTTCATCACACGTGACGATCCGATCCAAAAAAGGATCGTTTTGGTTGCGCAAAAGCAAAGAACAGACCTCGAAACGTGACATTTTTTGTCGATCGTTCAAATCGTGGGTCAACCACTTTTCGAGCCAAAAACCCCATAGGAGCAGATGACCAGTTCTTCCGCCATCCCACGCACCGTTTGTGATTGGTCGGTATCCATCCATTCATCCGTCCAATTCGGGGCTCATTTTCTAGGCTAAAATCTCCGGAATAAAATTGCGCAAAGCAACGTCGAACAGTGTGTTCATTAACACCATCATTGCCAAATGCCTGGGTAATTTTTCAGGCTGTTTCGGCAGCGCTGTCGCTCAATTTGAATTCGTAAAGAATGATTGATCGAGAATCGCTTAACGACATCGTGTAGCAATAAGTACAAAACTCTCTATTGATCAGTATGTACCACGAAACATTAGAATAAATATTTATTGAGACATAGAGCTATAGAAATGATATAAAAACGGACAAAAAATTTGAAACAACTCAATATTTCCTTTTGAAATTTTTGACATGAGAGCTGTTGTGGGAAGGTTGTAGCTGACGAAGGGTATGATTTTCACGTAGAAATGTGTCTTTCTAAAAACCAAAGTTGACGTGTTGCCCGATTTTCTGAATCTCAATATTAACTGACTTATTCAGGGTGGCTCGTTTTAACTGAAATGCACTGTGCAGAATGTGAAATATTTCCCAACTGTAGAGTTAACGTAGGGGGAACATGATGTTCACAAGATTTTTTCATTCATTTCAGTGCTTCAGCTCAATTCGGCCTACATAAAACAACTGATACACAACGGAGATGTTGACAAACTGGAGCAGGCAGTGCTTGAAGGGCAAGGTAAAAAGCTCATTGGAGAATACTCAGCGGATTACAAGACAAGGACTTTCTTGAAATCGATACCAACGTTAATGGTAAGTTATTACACTTAATTTGCACCACTTGTGACTTTTGAATTAATATTTGTACTACTTACGGCATGAATGCGATCACGATCAAGGTTTTTCCAGAGAAAATTAATTCCAGTCGGAAAATGTGTTTTTCTCGGCATCTACTTGTTTGTTGCTGGAAACAATCAATTATAGTTATGAAATATATCTGATTCCAGTCGATTAAATTTCTTCATTTAGTCGAAAAATTCTATATAATGGTGATTTCTGTGTACAATTATAGGTACATGTTAGGAACAATCTTGCAAGGTTCAGATGATATAGCACTGAATAAATTTTCAGATATTCAATTTCAGTTAATCAAACTAGAGAGAAAGAAGTCGGTCTGCATGAATGAAATCGCGAAATCAACATTTCTTGGTCCGTATTTTCGCGGTACCATAATACACACTTTCACAATTCAGAATATGCGATATATACGTTTTTGGAAAAAATATCCTTTTGGATGTAATGATATCGAAAACAGTTCAGTTTTCTTTGAGATCAATTCTGTTTTCATAAAATTCTCGATTGTCTCTGACAATTCAAAAATAGTTAAATCTAGCTGTCAACTATGAAGTATGTCAATCAATTATGATAATTGAATAATGGTACTATAATTTATATTTCATTCCAATATTTTGTGCTGAAAAATATCCTCTACACAATAAACGTAGTAGAACTGAAATAAAAATAAAAGAGCATTCACGACCCAACTTATGAATATCTCGTTATAGAGATATTCTCAAAGGAAGTTATTGAAGACTGTTCACAATATTTCTCTTCATTGAAATGTAAAACGCAGTTACCTTCTATTAACCTTTGAACACGATTTTCCACAAACTAGAAAATCAATTTATAACTTTCAGTACAACGGTTATGTCGTGTCCGTTAAATATTTCATTACATGAATTATTGACATATCATTTCTCGGCGCATAAGCCTTCATTACCTACAACAAACATTAACTACCTACAATAACATTTTCAGTGTATCTGAAAATTTTAACGAATCAACATTGATTTGTTATAATGATAATTTGCCTCAAGTCAATAAATAAATAATTAATGTTATAAATTTTTATAGTTTGGGATTATTCATATTTTCATTATTTCGTTATGCATTGGTTACTGACACTCATACTCTATGGATTTTATCATATTTGCTTTAGTCTCATTATTTTTCTCGATGATGAAATTTCACGTATATCCTATTTGGATCTTGAACAATTTGTTTATTCAATATTATTCATCAACATAACATCAAGTGGTCCCAAGCTGAGATCATTCACAGGGAGGAACACAAGTTTGAGAGGAAGTTTAAAGAAGCTGCATATATGTTGTCCTACGACGCATTCAGCCAAGCTGGCGTAGAGACAGGCAATATAAGGAAACCTGTAATCAAGTGGAAAACGGTCAACTCCCGCCAAACGGGAAACTCTCGCTGAACCGGTGAAGCGGAAAGAGGGGGTAGGTGAACGCGCTCCAATGACCTGTAAATAGTCATCCCTCGGAGAAATAGTCCAGTCATCCCCTGAAGACTATTGTGGATACTAACATTCGAAACGTCGTAAAGTAACTTGGTTAGAATTTTTTTAAAATTTTTTTAATTCATTTTTGATTTTTTGCTTATTTTTATTTCAATCCATTATTATTTTTTTTTATCCCTTGGCCCATGATCACGGAATTGTATCAAACTTTTCTACTCTGAAGTCGTTTGCATAGCGAAATTCCGAAAATTATGGATTTGTATATATTTTAATCAATTGAATTTAGTGCAATCGGCGTATAACCCTTGGAGTACTGCGAAATTTTTCTACCAAGAAATGTTAATACTTGCACTACGAAGCTGAGAAAAATTAGTATACTAACGATAGTATATTATTGGAACTAGTCCTAAGGACTTCCAAGAAAGAGCAAAGTTTCTGATGTAAGCTAACATACTCTTTAGAACTTGTTCGTAAAATTTTTTACATTGGTCAAATAAACTTTTGTTATTCTGTTAAAATAAGACTAAAAATTGGAAAACAGTTCTTATTCACACCAGAGCTGCCTAACTATTTTATTCAAATTGATGTCATCAGAATGTGAACTATACCAGAATAATTCATCAACACTAGGATTGTACGACTGGAGAAGAGGATGAAGCTCATCTCAGAGGAATAATATGGGCTCCATGAGAAATTTAACATTATCTCTCAGCTGGTCTGGCTGGTCCACGGGATGGAAGTGACTTTTCATGGTCATAGTCCTGTTGAACTATAACATTGGCCTTTGACACGGTCTGGATAGAGCGTTTTATCATATACATGTGGAGAGTTCACGTATACATGATCAAGATTATTGAATCCTACCTGCTCACTTGTATTTTTTGAATTCGATTGACTTTTTTATCACACCGCTACTATGGCATATCAATCCTCAAGTAGAATTGCAAAGACAATTCAGTTAGAGAATAATGATTCTAAATTCGGCTAAAATAGAGCGGGTAAACTATTCAAGAATGTAAAAATCTTTGTATAGCTACGCCTCTAAAGGAAACGAGTCGAGAAACATGAAATGCGTGATTTTCAAGAGACATCAGCTGATGATATGGTACAACTAATTTAATTTTAAAATGTTCTTGAAAGTAGGCCATAGGGCCTTTTCGTTACGTAGGTAGATATTTAGGACCTTTAAAGGATAAGCATAGAGGTGCTGAAGCTTTTTCATATGCTTTACATACAAAACCTATTAGGTAGGTTAATTGCTTGTATGTCCTCATGTATTGAGCGTTTGCGGCACAAATGTTGTTCTACCCGTAAAAATTTACTAGAGTTCAGTGAATCAATTGATGTAGAGGCTTGCATGAACTAAGCCTCCTTGTTAGAAACTCAAATGAGCAAACGCCAATCCAGGTTTAATTCTCCACTATTCTACATAAACGGAGACTCAAGCTCAGATCTCAATGACATGTTGGTATCATTATCTTACATTCAGAAACTTGACTGTTAGTCTGTCAAGTGTCATCGAGAAAATTTGCACACTCTAATACAAAGAAATGAGTGGTCTTACAATGACTGCAGATCGGTTTGAATCGGTATCATGGTAGTTATCGTATTCAAGAATCTTTTGTAGAAAGTGATAAATATTGGTCTGTTTGGGTACCTCAAATCTGTCATGCCTCAACGTACTCGATTTTTTGAATAACTGGATATATGCATCGTCAATAATCTAAGATTGACATATCAATTTCTCCCCGAAAGGTTTTCAAAAACCTTTCGGTGAGAAATGTGTTGAGAAATTCATATTTTTTCAGTCGAAAATCTCTCTGCTTCACGATGCTGTAAACAGTGATAGACTAGAAGAACTGAAAACTCTCCTGAATGAAGAACCTGAAAAAAAGAAAAGGATTGTTATGGCTAAGGATGACACAGGCGTAGGATTACTGCACAAGGCGATATACTATGACTTGGAGGATATTTACAAATGGCTCATCCAAAAATTTCCTTTCATGGTTTCTATGAGAGATTCGGTAAGTATGTTAACAAGTAGAAACATATAATCGATTCACCGATGTTATTCAAAATTTCCAAAAAACATAAGGTCACTGTAGCTATATGTTCACGATATGTCGGAAATTACCACAACCTGCGAATACTTTATCGTGGCTCTACGAGGATGATAGCACAGTCTGTTATCGAAAGCGCTCGCATGTAATTCCTTCTTGTAAACAAGTATTAATAT
>WOGR01001349.1:0-20248 GCA_015342045.1 Leptinotarsa lineolata | reverse complement strand
AATCCACGTTCACACAAATACGATGATGGGAATGCTATCAAAAATCGTTGAACGATGGACCACAATCCAGGGTACAATTGCGGGATTGGCTTTTGTAGCCAATATTCTTAGTATCCATTTTTGAACTTTATTTTTATTTCCTCGTTCGTTATCAGTTCTATGAGTTCTTCTTCCAGCTGGGGTTATCCTGCTGTGTCGACATTTGAAAAAGGATCCAACACCCAGTCCGGTATTTCCAATTTTAAAATGTCCTGGAATCGTTCTGCGAAATCACTGTGGTTCTCCAAACGTTGGCAGTAAACAGGCAAGTCGTCGTTGTTGAAGGATACTACTGACAAATTAGGGAAGTTGCGAAACTCACGTCTGCCGATATTATTCTCATATAAGAGCAATTTGGCTACAAAAGCAGCAGAGACATTTTTTGTTTCAATCAAATTCAAGTCGTCACCTTGAAGTTGGAGATTGACGTCATTAAATAATTTATGCAGGTCTGTCAAGTACGCAATATCAATCTTTGAAGTGATGAGGTTGTCGTGCAGTTCTTTGTCTTTGTTTTCCAAGAACTCTATTACAGAGTCAGATTGTAAAATCGAGTCAGACAGTTACCTCTTGATAACCAACGCACTTCAGTGTGAATTGGCAATCGGTTGAAATCTTCATCATTAGCAACACAAAGCTGATTAAATAATCTGTTATTCAAAGAGCTGTTTCGGATTTTATTGACTGCTTTGATGATATATTGCAGTGATTGAGGCGCTCACTCAAATTTTCTGCAACCAAATGTTGCCTGTGAATGACGCAATGTACAGCGAGCACATCTGGAATTTTATTTTTTAAGTACGCTATGAAGCATTTGTGACGTCCTGTCATAGCCGGAGGGCCATCTGTAGCAGCTGATATAATATTCTTCAGTGGAATTTCTTTTTCATCACAAAATCTTTTCAGTGTATTATATACAGTTTCTCCTTTTGTATCTGTCTCTAGATTTCTGGCAAATAGTAGTTCTTGTTATATTTTCTTATTTTTAATAAACCTTACGTATGACAACAACAATGCTTCATTGATTGGTAAAGTGGTAAAGTGAATTGAGAATTTAGAAATCTTCAGATGATTGCACAATTACTCTTCAATGTTTTCAGCCATCTCACCAATTCGTGTTCGCACAGAACAATTGCTCAAATGAATTTTTTGGATATTATCTGCCGCTGGTTTAAGGAGCACAGTAGTTATTATTTCTTTTATTGCCGGGGAAATTGAATCCTCCACAATAGTGTGTCGTCGTCTTGCTTAGAAGCCACTGAAAAAAGTTTTGGCACAGATGGCTGAGCTGAGTGTTTTTTTCCAGTTCTTGAAAATAACTCACACTTTTGTCTTTTTTATCTGAATGCATTTTATTCGAATGATCTTGTAGCCTTGAAGGTTCCATCGCTTCATTCGAAAATGTTTTTTGACAAAGAAGGCATGTAGGCGAAGACGGATTTGTGAGATTTTCAATAAATCAATATTTTATATATTCCGCGCTATACTGCCGTTTCTTCTTTTTTGCTTCCTACAAAATTTTGTCTCCAAAAATGCTAAAGTAAATAATCGAGTATTGAAAACTTACTAATGACACCACTTACAGTATTTACCACCGCACGTACAGCACTTCTAGCTAGTCGCTAACTAAAATCACTTGTTCTCGTAATATCGTCAAATGGCTGGATGGCGCGCGCGCGCTTTTATATGAAGCAGCGGGCGGGCCTAGTACTTTCGAGAATGGAGACTAGAAACTTCCCACTTCGCATTGAAGCTTACCGCCACCTATTGTTCAGTTTGACAACTATCGGACAGGAAATAGTTACTGTCTAGTCCCCTAGATGACGTTAAACGAGGAAACGCGCGTTAAGCGTAAAGGAGCGGTAAAGTTTGTGTTAAAAGCAAAAAATCATTTTTAAATTAGCCATTGCCCCCCTAAGCCGCTTCAACGCCCCTCAATCTTCTCTGTGCCCTTTACTACCTCCCTATAGGCCTCCAGCGCCAACAAGGGGGCGTTATCGCCCTTTTTGAGAAAGACTAGTTTAGGTAGTAAAAACTCAAAGGAAACTAAATTGATTTAGATCTTTAAGCAAAAAGGCCAACTAGTGTACCATATGCCATGCTTGTTGTGGTTGAATAGGTAATTGATTATTGTCTCTGAATTCCAATATCTCTCAAACGAAAGACTCATGAGAGACTCTACTAAATCAAAAGAGGAACCAAATGGATTGAGTTCGTCGAAGTAGACGAGATCATCTTGAGAACCCTTATTGTGTGCTTCTGTAAAGAATTGTTGCATACAAGACACATTCGTAATGCAAGACATTGCATCTCGGAAAGCGTCTTGATAGTGAGAAAAAAATATTTGGTTCCTAATAACAAATCTTTCTAGGTTTTCCTACACTCTGTATTTTTATTGATAACCCGGCATGTTGGAATTTTATGACATTCTGCTGTGAACTGTAACATATTTCATCATCCATTTAAGGATCGAAATATAATCCGGCGAACCTATTTCCTTCATCAGATTATTCAGAGTAAGTAGAAATCGTTTCCGGTCATAAAATTTGACACAAGGGGCGAGAAGCTACATAAACTGACTGAGAGTGTGTCCCAAGGAGATGATAGAGACTATAAAGAGTTCAGAATTCTCTTATTTTCCTTTCAGTGGAAGTTTGATGCTGCAGAAAAAAACGATGAATACAAGATTTTTTTGTGTTACGAGTTGGCGAAGAATACACATTGTGGTTGAGTAGAATAGAAAAGCATCCAGCTGAAAAGGTAGAGGTCAAAATAATATTTCCGCGAGAATAATTTTTATATTCAAAGTTGTGAAAATTTGAGTTGAATTTCAAAATGAGTTTTAGCGAAATTGAAAAAGGAATTTTTTTAAGGAAAAATTCTGAAGATAGAAAGGAACGAAATAACTACAAACATATGTAGAGCATACACAGAAGTTTTCACTTCCACTTTCGAAATAATTACTTTCATATGAACATTAAAGTACGAGGATCACTTTTTTCTATCAGTTTATACAGGTTGTGAAATCTAGGAAGATACTTGAGACTACGCGTTTCCTGGACCATGTCGAAATTTACAAAGCTCTTCCTACATATGAAAAGCTGTACTTCAAACATTCGTTACGAAATTGAAAGAGACATCAGTCATAAAATCGATACACGCTATGATATATGAAAAAATATCGATAAAATGTAACTTACATGGAAAACTTCCATTTTCAATGTTGTACTTCGAAGTTTCGACAGAAAACACTTGTCTTATAATCTCATCAGCACAGTTACGACTTTATATGCCACCGGAATAGGTGAATCAATTCTTTGGTACAAACAAAATGGGAAACATATTATCGTGTGAGTTATTATTTATATGAAAGTAGTTGTTTCGGAAGGATTGTTTCCTTTCATGATCGTGTGAAAAAAGTTGTTTTGAAAATAATTTTCAGTACCGAAGAGTCATTGAGGATGACAGTGTTTTATGTAAGTGAAATTTTACCTCTTTCGTATACTTGATCTTGTAGCAATTCTATTGATTATATACGATTCAATTCCATAATGGATGTTTCGAGTACAAACTGAATGAAAAAAATATTTTCCGTATAATTCAATGTTTACATGAAAGTAGTCGTTTCGATAGGGTTTTCCAGTTTATGGATAAATGTTATTCTTTTGCATGATTTACACATCTTTGTGAAGATTCTGCAACCGTGTTAGGAATCACACGTTAAAAGGTAAGACCTCGTTGGTCCTCAGCTCGCACAAGTTTCTTAACTTCTGAGAGTTGTCGTTCGTATGGAGGCGACAGCCGATTAACGGAAAAACAGATTTTTTCAAACAGAACTTCACTTTGGATTTAATTGCTTCACCTTAGACGGTTCACCCGTTCACAATTATGTCCCATAATAAATTAATTTATTCTTTACATTCAGAAGCAATTCTTCCAGAAAATTTGAGAACTCATTCTCCAGAAAATGTAGCCAAAAATACTGGGTATTTAATTTATTAATAAATTATTCATGTTTGTTTGAAAGTGGTTGACAATGTTTGATAATGAATTTCACTAATTCGGACTTTCATTGTCTAATTTGATTCAAATATGATTTGAAATCTCTGAAAACACAAATAGAATCGAAATGAATGGAACAATTAAACGAATAAATAAATCAAGATGAAAATGACCACAGAATGAAAGTTAATGGAAGTAAAATGAGAATAAAAATGAAAAAAAGCAAAAAAAGTAAATAATTTTACAATTGAAACAAAATAAATCGAAAACATTAAAAAAATTCACACCAAGTTACTTCACAACATTTCGATTGTTAGTATCCACAATCGTCTATGGGTGATGACTGGACTACTCTTCCGAGAGATTACTATTCATAGGTCATTCGAATGCTTTCACCTATTTCCCCGTGAATACAGGTTTCCATATGTTGCGTATCTCTGCGCTAGCTTGGCTGAATGTGTTTTTGGACAAAACAGATATGCAGTTTCTTTGAACTTTCTCTCAAACCATTATTCCTCCCTGTGGATGATCTCAGCTTGGAACCGCTTGATGTTATGTTGGTGAATCCAAACATGCTCTACTATTTCCGATTTGCTGATTTCTTCTCGCTGTGTGTTTCTCTGGTTCTCGGCAATGCGGACTTTCAATGGTCTTTTAGTTTCACCGATATAGGATTTGCCACACTCACAGGGTATTCGGTCAATCTTGAAATCGCAGTCCTCGTTTGCTGGCCAGGTTTTCGTGAGGCTACTATGGATAGTGTTTCCTGATCTGAAGCAGGTTTTGAAGTTGTATTCTAACCCAATTCTTTTTACCCGTACCGACAATCCTATGACGTAGGAAAGTGCAAGCACTGGTTTTGACAGCTTCCCTTTCTTGTGAGGCTTTTGGTGTCTTCCAACCAAAGTCTGTTCCACCATCACTTTGTAGTAACCATTCCGTTAAAGATCTTTTTTAATAATGCCTAGTTTCTTTTCGAGGCCTTTCTTGATATTACAGAGCCCGAAAGCACGATCTTGATGATTCCTCTTTTGGTTGATTGATGGTGTTTAAATTCATGATTCAGATAATGTCCCGTACGCAGCATCCTAGTAATTCCATGATTACTTCTATAGGAAGTCTTCGTCTTGTCTTTGAATAGCTTCCTGTGTATTATCTGAAGTGCTTCTTCGAAAGGAACGTTGGTGTAAAGGTTTTCCACGTCGAAACTGGCTAATTGATCTTACTCCATGTCCTCGATTACCTCCAGTAATGCGACAAAATTCCTTAAATTCTTTACAAGAGATGGAGATTTTTCTAGTAGTGATTGTATAATCAGAGGTAATAATGATATTTTAGCTTTTCATTTCTATTTCATTTGTTCTTCCAGAGATTCCAAATCATATCAGAATCATATTAAACAATAAAAGTTCGACTTAATGAAATAAGTCATTAATGCCTAACGTTGTGATATTTCCATAGAGATTCATACAGAGTGACTGATCGAAAAGGAACTGCAAGGCACTTAAAGTAATTGAATTTGAAAAGAAATGTTAGTGACGAAGACCTTTAACTCATCATCGTTAACGTAAAAAAATTGAAGCAAATTGTGCTTTTAAACTTTTCATGGTGGCCTTTCATCTTGGAAACTATGATTAAGTTGAAGGTAGTTTGAGAAAGTTGCCGTCCATATTTCATTTCCGCACTCAAACTGCTATTTTTAATGCCACCCACGAAGAATAAAACGTCCAGGACTGAAAATATGTATTCACTTAGTTTCTTAGAGAGAGACGTTCAAACGGAAACATCTGAGGAGAAATCGACACACGAGTATAAAAGTAGCAAAATTATTCACATGAAGTAAATAATTGTTCAACTTACTGAGGTGAAATTTTATTCCATTTGTTTTCGAAGTTTCGCTGATACAAAGAAGTACAATGTTCAGTTCTTCCCCTCCCTAAATACTGGTGCAGACCGGCGTGAAATCAACGCGCTGCAAATTCCTGATCGTAGGCCCGTCTATATCGGGTACAAGAAAATTCATATACCTGAAGGTGGCACATAATTACTTTCCTCTGGTTGATTACTCGTCTGAATATCATTGAACGAACACGGCATTATGTCTCGAAATATTGAATTATTTCCACCATAGTTTTCACTCAGAGCAACATTCTCAAGGACACTGGATTGGTAGATGAGTGTCCTCTATGATCATCAGATTTATCTCTTCTTGATTTTCGTGTGGGGATAATTCCAACCATCATGGAAATTTCTAACTAACTTCGACAGAAACAAGAGTTCTTCAGAAAATCTCAATACGAATTTCTTTTTGAAATATTTTTGGATTTTCGATACTTACAATCATAGGTCATTGTTGAAAAGATGTAGCTCGTTTTGCAGACACATGATTGAGTGAACTTGCGATGTGAATCAAAAGAATATATGAAGGCACTTACCTGAAAAAAAAAAAGATTTGATTTCTAGTTTCCAACAACAATTAATAAATAATTTTGATGACAACGACATCTTTGAATTATTTTTTGAAATATTGATACTCTAAAACCCATTATAATATCGCTGAATGAGTTACAATTTATATCCCAATGGTTTTAGTGAAAAAGTACCAAGTTATCGTGAAACCAAATTATAGAGAGGGAAAATTCCTTTTCCTCTTTGAGTGATTGGTTTTTCCATATCATATTCATGCAAATATTTAGAATTTGTTATTAGTGCCCATTTTCAAGATAATGATTTTGATGTATTTTAATGAATTGATGTACGTAACTGTTACTCCGTAGTAGGATATCATCATGAAAAATTGTGATTGAAACTTACTATGTTTTTATGTCACTTGTATTTTTGACTAACGTTACTTCAGTTTCGTCCTACAAGGACATTTTCAAACGAATGCAATAAACTGTTTATTTAAGTTTATTTTATTCATTCGAAAATGTTCGTTTGTATACAGGACGAGACTGCACTAACGTTAGTTACTGATTTAAAGTATTTGCTTTAATAAAATATTTGTTCGTTTCTTCCAAAAATTCAATAAACACTTCTGAATACTTGATCTTTTCGATCTGAAACTTATATGGAATATTGAAAGAATGTATTTCACATGTTTTCATATCAAGTGAATTCATATATGTAGGTATTTTATTTCATTATATCCTGATTCGACTATATATTATTCTTTGAAAACAAAATCTCAATTCATATCAACAATTTGAGATGAAATTTCGAAATCAATTCAATGAATTGTTTTCAGTTGGAATAATAATGAAAATAATAATAATTGTTCAACTATTGTTCATACAGTAGATATACATGGTGAGTCATGATAACAATGATATCACATACCTATCTAAATAGATAAATGAAAAAATAATATTCAAAAAGTTATACAAATTATGATGGAATTGTTATACAACAAAAACACCAATTGGTGCTCCGGGGGACTTGATTGATTCCAGTGACTCATCTGCCAATGTCCTCTCTTTCATAAAATGAAATTTAGGTTATCTCTAGAGTCTTCAATAAATTCAAGATATCGCCAGAAAATTTTGTGACACGACTATCGTCAAACTTAAACCAGTCCATTTCGTCTTTGGCCAAAGAGTAATAATGACCAGATTCAACGCCAGAACCACAGTGAACAATGACTACATGAATATTATAATAGTGGTCTGCTAGATTGAAGTGTTCATCTATTTTGAATCTTCGTAAGAGTTTGATGCTTCCGTCAGAGGTTGAGTCATGTTTGAAGATCATCAGTGTTATTATTAGATTGACTGGTGCCTCAGCTACACTTGTTGTCTTATAATAGTCAGTTAGTTTGACGCATATTTGGCAATATAGTTGATTATCACCCGTTAAAAGTTCTATTTTCAGATGATTTAACAATAAGCTTTGCCAGGGCTGGTTATCAGTCATATTAGGAAACGCTAGTTGAAGTTCTAGAAAGTCATATTCGTTTTCGCTAACTCTTGAACATGTACTAGAAAGTAAACTACTGAGAATTTTTCCAACATCAATCATTCAATTCAGAGCGGTCAAGACTGTATGGTATCTCCTACAACTACGTAGTTTAAAAACATTTTATTTCTTCATTGATTATTATTTAGGGTTATGAATTTTTCATAACTTTTACGTAGTATGTTAGCGAATTCTATCGCGTATCTGTTTTCCTTCGAAAAACATATGGACATTGAGAACAACTCTTAAGACACAACCAAATGTTTTGTTTATTTTACTCAGCTCTAACACCCTTATCGGGTCGAGTGGAATTATGGTAAAGTAGTTGATTCTTTGTGACCGACTGTCAACTATCAGTGAAGATTATTTTCGAATTGGTTGGAACAAATTTTTCAAGCGAGGCATTTTTAGTCGCTTCTGGAAGTTCGTATCGAGAACTGAAAACCTCTCTGTAGTTACCCGCCACGAGGTTACTCTGTAATTTTCTTTTCGCGTTTTTGTTTGTCATTGTTTTCTTTATTGTTAATGAATTTTGTCGTTGATAAACGCTGTGTAAATAATAATTCACCTATCACTAGTCTCGACAGGAGTATTGCTTTTGCTATTTTCCTGCTCAAGAAAACAAGAACCCCAAGAAATCGGAACAATCCTCTTGTTGTCCTGAAGAGTATTTAGTGGACTTCAAAGACTCTAGGAAATAGGTTGGTGGGAAAGATGATACATTACGAAACTGCAGCCGCATGAACAGGTGTTTAAGTTTGGTGAATAATTAGAAACTATTCTCATTTTCGTTCATTGTTGAAACCTCGTTCTTGAAATTCTTCGTCATGAACAACACTTGTTAAATGCTATTCATGTAGTGTTTTCTAAATTATCTAATCCAATTCTCTTCGCAATATGTTTCAATATGTCGTTCACCTGGTGATGTCGAGATGCACGCCCTGCACTTCTGCATCTCATACCACGCGTACCTCTCTCATTAACTACACTACCGCAAACACAAGTATGAAGCACACAGATAGATGAAGTCATCCTAAGTCCTACTGCTATGTTGAAAGATTCAGCGTCTAATAGTGTTCCAAGAGATGCAACAGGTAAAACACTCAACCAAGCACCCGATTCTTTGATCATTGCTGCTTTCAGACGAGTTTCATCATATACACGATTACAGAAGTGTATCATTTATAATGTTCAGGTCGGTCCCATGCCCTTTCAAATGAAATAAATCAATGAATACAAACATATAGATCTTCAGATTTTTGTTGCATACCAACAAAACGTCTTTCACAATCAATTATACATTTCTGAGACATTATATTGATTGTAAACGAATGACAAATAAATGACGAAACTAATGCTAAAATGCAAATTGGAAGGAGGATAGAACAATGAAAATCAAATATATAATATATACAATACATACCTATATACAAGGTGAGTTACCCCATACGACACGTTCTCTGTGAACCAAACCATAATTTTTTTCATGAATTTATTCATTTCATCATATGTGTATGGAATGAGGCTGCAGAAAAGAAATTATTTTGGAGTCTATAGGGTGGCTCAAAACAGTGTGGCATATAAAAGTTTTATTTTTTCGACTGTAACACACTGTAGTTCGTTTCACTTCTGAATAGATCAGAGAAAAATAATGTGATTCCATTTAAGATACTATGTACCTAACTATAACCGTTCTCGAGTTGTTTTTTTCATGAAAACGCTAGGTACACTTGGGAATTAAATAACATCGGAACAATTGAAAATCAAATAGCATTCAAATTCTAGTACTTTTCTATACCTAACCTTAATAGTTTTCCAGATATTAACTTTTTCAAATAGTAGTCCTTATTTCAATGCATTCTTTGAATCAAGATAGTTATTTGATTTGTTCATTGATAGTTATTATAGTTCACTTCATAGAAAATGTTCACTGTTCACTGAAATGAAGTTATAACTTACATTCAGATTCTGACATTAGTTCATTAAACAGGCTGTACATTTTTTTATCATTCAACTGGAACAACAAAATATGAAACCTCACCACGTATCACCAAGGGGGAGGAGGGGTTGATAAATGCTCAAAAAACATCACGTGATTAATGACTCCTAAGCTACGCTTCCAGTCTTACAAAATTCATGCAGCAATCGTTTGAAAACCAACTTCTTTGAATGATTTCGGTCTGGATATATTTGGGCATTCACCCTCTGCGTTAAAAGGCAATTTTCTAAACACTCACTACTCGCTAAAATCATATCTATCCACTCTTGAATGGGAAAACGATTACAGTTAGGTACTTAGTACTTTATATAAAATCGTACTATTTTTCCCTGAGCTATTCAAAAGTGTAACGAATTATAGAATATTTTAGTTGAGAAAACACAACGTTAATGTATCACTTCTTCAGGCCACCGTGTAGTCTCCAAAATAATTTCCGTCTGCAGCTCCAATGAATGTACATATTTTGAAATGAAGAAATTTTTGAGAGAATCAATGGATATACATATAATGAAATGGAGAAATTTTCGCAAAAATTATTGATTTGGTTTACATGGACCGTGTCGTATGGGGTTCTCCACCCTGTACCGTTTTAAAATCCATATAAAATCTGTCACTTAAATATCACTTATATAGTCTGTAGTAGCACTTTTTCATTATTATCATCCTAACTTCATTGTGAAATACTTTACTATAGTTTATTTGTTTCATCTGTTTGGGTATCTTGTAACAACTGATCACATTGTACCGTAGGGATTCTCGAAAGGAGGCGTTTCGTACTGTACAATGTTTGAATTCAAATTTATCTAGTTTCATAATTATATCACGAAAATATAAATTCGAGTGCTTATTCACAATATAACATTTGAGGGCACGCCACCTCATTTCAAACATTTGTTCAGCGTGATCATTTCCATGATTTTTAGATTTCTCCCTCTCTCGGCTCATGTGAGTAGCTATAGTATAATTTTATAATAGTAGGCACTAAATTCTCAAATATTATTGTATTTAAACGAAAACATTTTTGTCAAGGTTGTAAATCTATATATTTTATCATCACTTTTTTCTCATCTGTTTGGTATAACTTCCATACGCCACTGCAAGAGAGATTGAGGCGAAAACGCCAGTCGATTCTGATAATTTAGTGCCTACTATTTTGAAATCATAGTATGATGCGTGTTCACTGCATTCAATAATGAAATATGACTAACTGACTTGGCAAACTCCGTACCATCTTAGAAAATAAATGTTGTACCAACTTTTTTGTATTGTATTTGAGGTCGTTTTCATGTTTATTAGAAGGTTGATTCTGTTTAAAAAATAGTGGATTGATACAAAAAAGAGTAGAAAATATATTTTATAGAAATATACTACGTAGATTTCTATATATTTGCTTTTTTCTATCCAGAGCAATTCAATAATTATTATATGAAGTGAACTGAGTCATCAGTAGATTCCAATTCCCATTCAGTAGAACAGTAGCTCGGGAGCCTAGATGTGAGATACACTGCAAAAACAATGGTCCTGGTAACACTGGACATGTCGCTTCCCTGGTGCGATTTCTTCTTCATCCGCAGTGGATCTATTCGCAATATTTCGCAGCCAAATTGCATAACGGATTCGTCATTGAAAATTCGGATGGATATTGCTGACTTTGTTTTCATTATGACACAATTTTACAATGACAAAATTATACATGGGCGCACAATCACAAATCTCATAACCTCAGTAGACTTTACACGCATCATGAAACCTGTCATACACAACTCCTCGAGTTATGAATGATTTAACTCACACAATTTTGCAACTTTGTTTTATATATTAGATAAACGCCAATACCATTATTATTGAATTCTATTTGAAACCACACATGGAGACATATAAGCATCCATTCAGAATCAATTCAATGCCAACGTATCAAATTGAATAAGAAAATTATGCACTCCATAAACGATATAATGCCATAAAATCTATTAGCAGCCGCCAGATCATCCAGTGAAGATAATAGTCCTTTCAAACTGTCGGCTAACACTCATAGAGGCAGTTTAACGCTATCAAGTTGATTTACGAGTCAACACTTATGTCAAAACTCCACTTTTATTGTTTATAAACACATTGAACAACATACTTAAGTTCGAGCATATGTAAACATTCATTAAAGTTCAAGATATCAAATCTGTTTCATCTGAATTCGTAGTGATCCTAAATGCATAAGGTCAGATTCAATCAGTGTGGATCCATTAATAATATCTATTTTTTATCAAACATTGTTACTTCTCAGTAGTGCATCAGTGCAGATTTAACAAAGATAGCACTGCCCTCTGGAACTCGAACGCAGTCTGCCTGTAGGTGATTTGATTTCAGTAAATTCGTGCTGCTGTCAAACAAGAAGCATCAATAAGATTTTCCTGAGTTAGGAATTTTTCAAATATCTGTCTGATATAATTCAACGTTCCTTGTGGTATTAGCCAGGTGAGTAGTTATTTCCTGTAGGCATTTGCCAAATCCTACTATGTAGAAATATTAGAAGAGGTGAATGTTTTGGATATCAATTATAAATATTTATAATGAAGCCTTATCTCAGATTACATATTGCTCAAAGTAGGGCGTTTGGTCCATTTCTGTTCGCCGGGAATATTATGCGGATACTCGTATATTTCGAATATACGTTGAACGTTAAGGATATTTTGAACCACCTGAAATCTAATTTAAAAGGGAACTCATAATGGCCTGAAAATTTGTGGAAATGGAATTACATCTTTTTGTATAGGACCAGGAAAAAAGTGAATATGTTTTTTTTTTCGTCATAATGAATGATTAGTCTGCTGAAGTCTAAAACCTAAAATTGGAGAAATCATTTCTTGACTATTAATTATTTCTTAACCAATAAAGTTGAATAAAATCATGGAAAGTTCAAAATATCCGTTTGCAATATATATTCATCAGAATATTAGTTGATTTTTCTTCAATTTTACAATCTAATCACACACTTCACTAAAAAGTAAATCAATTGTTCATAATGCTAACATAATTTTCAATTTCTCAATCCTTCATAAGAAAATTCAACGGCTTTATATATCTTCTAAAAACAAATTCAATTTGTTATTCAACATTTCTCACAGAGGAACGAAACAAAGTATTTTTTCAAGTGTAAAGCATTTGAATGAAATTAATAATTGAAATCTCTTAATCTCTCAAAACGTATAATGAGAAAGTATTCACACAGATAATAATGGAGGAACAGAATATAGAGAAATATATAAACTGACTGCTTGATTTCATTCGAGTATTTTTTTAATGTTATGTTCTATATACTAGTATTATAAAAACCTTTTTTAAAATTCACTTCAAACAATACTTTCATTATCGTACTTGACAATATATTCAGTTTCTTATCGAAAGACTGCTTACAGCCAATAATGATCCCTTTACTGCATAACTTCAACTTATTCTTGAAATTTCTTTTTATTCTCCAAATACAGAACATTGCTTTTCTTTGTCTGCAATGATACCAAATTAGAGATTCATTTCAATTTCATATAACTTTTCTGAAATCATTTTATATCCATTTACCGATCACTTCATCAAAAATAATGTATAAGATAAACCTTTCTTTCAAAAAATTGCATGTTATGAACTATGCATACTTGGATGTTCAGACGTTCTATAAAGAAGACGGCAAGTTGATGCATGCATCAACATGCAAAAAATAATTCCATTTAATATATCTGTAAATTCTTCCAAAACGCCTGTTATCATTTTGTTTTTCTCGATATTTAATTGTAGGTACTATTTTGAAGGGCAGAAAAAATATACAGAACATTTATTGTTGGATTATTTATGATTGCATGTGTTCATAGAAAGTTATTGAAATAGTATTCGAATAGTGCTCTCATAATGGCTTTCAATTGATACATTGAAATACTGTTTTTTCCAGTAAACGTGTTCAATTCATATTTTCAACACGCATACATCAAATTATTCCATCGACCCGGCGAATATTCAGCTTTCAGGGTAACTGATATAAATATATTTGGTATGAAAAACTAATTCAAAACTTTCGTTATCATTTTTTTCATTATAGAATCTTCCACAATCCTAAAAATAAACGAAGCTAAATCAATATAGAATCTGTCGAATTGAAATTAAACGCAAAATGAAAAGTTCACCCCAAAAAGTTCCTGCGTAATATAAACCACTGGAGAGTAAAATTATTCAGTAATTTGTCGTATTCATACATTTCAATTAAAAACTGAAAAAACCAATTGGAAACAGTTCAATATATTATTTTTTTCATGTTTTCAGTGGTTTCGTGAAACAATAATTTTTCGTTTTCAAAATCTGAAATTCAATTCCAAACTTACGCCTTTTAACATACGTTAAGTCAAAAGGAATAAAGCTATTCACAATTTGTAATGACTATATCACAAACTGTCCTACTGCTAAATTTTCCAACATGAACAAAAAACTTTCTCCAAGATGTTTCGCGTCAAGGGTGGTGGCTATTAAACTTGGTGTGTCAGCAGCAAGAACAGTCCACTACTCTTTGATAGAATCACAATTGAGATATGGTATATTTTCACTGGTAAAAATTTAGTAATGAGACTCGCTTTGACAAACCTATCCTTCTACCTATATTAATAGCCCATTTTTTTCTATTGTATTCTTTTATAAATACATTTAATTTGGTGATCAATAACTACTACTATCTTCCTGGGAAGTAATCAATTATAATCTCAGATAATAATCTCAACAGTCTGTTCGTATCGCAGAGCGTACTGTTCGATACTTGGCTGAGGCAAAACCTACGGACTCATCGTAAACCTCTCTTTATCTGTTTCAAAATTTGCGTAGTATTTGCCTTTTCAATTATTGAAACATTACGCATCTTAAAATACACCTTACCAGCTTTAATACAACCCTGAGTTATTACAGTACTCGTCAGGGGAATTTCAATAATATTATCGAGCTCCCAAGGTCAAATACTTAGTTCGTGAGGGACTCCCTAATAATTAACGATTTCAAAATGTTCCATCAATTACCCAGTGATTTAAGAGATATTAATGATATTGAAATGATTTTATTGTGAACTCGACCATAGTACAATGTGAATTTTTTGAGGATACTTTTTCAATTACATATTTCTAAATTTCAAAGTAATTTTAACCAAAGCATGTAAGTTGTTACATCACTTTCATTGTATTTTATTTCAATCTGATTATATTGTTTTATTTAGTAGATTTTTTTTGTTAGTGGTCTCATTATTGTATCATTATGAGCATTATCTAATCAACAATTTGATACTCGTTGCTTTTGTACTTAGAACATTACATTTTATTTTCATGTGAAGACTTTGTCATAACGAAATGATTTTTATGGCAATGGAGCATATTCTGATTCTGATTATTAGTTACAAGCTGATGTTAGAGTGTGACAGAAGAAAATGTAAGCATGTAAGTCCCTGTAAATTTCAATCATTTCACTAATATTTCATGAACATTTCCTTTCAACGATTCTGCAATGGTTTTTGAATTGGGACTTGTCATCCCCATAAACAAATTTGACGTCTTTTTAAAGAGTTTGCATTGTGAAAAACTTTTGTAGTTCAACCCCACGAAACGTTTGTTATGACTCACTACGTACTTTGTATTCAGACATATTAAGAAGTGAATGAACCAACGTATCCAACGTATCCTCGGCCATTAAGCGAACAATGGCAAAGTAAAGAAAAGATCATTCCCTGAGAAAGAACTACAAACACCAGAAAATCCCTTTCTGTAGCTAAGTGGCCATCGAACCTTTTTCCAGATCCCCAGCAGGAAGCAGTGTGCGTTTGTATACGCCTTGTTCACCCTCCGTACACCTACCTAACCTGATTGAACGTAAATCCCATTCGCCAAGGGACATTGTCGATAGACCGACTCTCACTGGAGTTCTATAAACACCTATTCATAGTCTGGTACATAAGTACCGTAAAGCTGCCTCCAAAGACAAAAAATTAGTTTTGAAGAGGGACAGGAAATATTTTCAAATGCCACAAACAAATGAATAAAAAATAGAATTTGGTTTTTCGTCTGAAAAACTATTTGAGATATCTGAAATTCAAAAAATTGGATTGGAAGGGTTGACTTTTTCGAAAACTAACGAGGAGATGGAAGCGTGGAAGCAAATAATGCTCTGCAAACTTCCCGTTATCCTCATATCACATCAAATATTCCAACATTGGACACTACTTGACTGACGCCTTCCACGTCGGCTACACACCTCAGCAACTTTTGATGCTTTATAAGGCTCAGATCAGACCTTCTGTAGAGTATTATTCTCATCTATGGAGCTCCGCCCCTAAGCATACAATGAAGCTGCTCGATTCCATCCAGAAAAGAGCCATCCACCTGATTGGAGACACGAACATCGCTTGCAATCTTGATAGCCTGGAACATCGTAGATAAGTTGGAGATTTGTCTCCCTTCTATAGAGACTTTCACGGGGGGTGTTCAAATGACTTGGCTCATTTGATTTCACCAAGAGTGGTACATATCATAAAAATTAGGGATAGAGTCGTATTTCGCGTAAATAATTCATTTGTAAATTGCAAAGCGCTTTCGGCTTTTACGCCATCATCAGTGCGATACCTGCAGGCGAGTAATAGTTTTGAAGTTTGTTTTAAATCGAACTTTGAATTCTTTTTTGAATTACTTACTCGTCAAGTATATACAAGAAGATCCTGTAGAATCAAAGTACAAAACCTTGGCGAAACACCACTCTGAGTTGACATGACCATGAACATCACCCCTTTTGTGCCCAACATATCAATATTTTTTGTTTGAAATATTTTTACAAAACTTTCCAGCGTGCCGCGTGACGAGTACGAAAAGCAAAAGGAAGTGAAAATTTGACACTGTTACAAGGTGCTCACCAATTACAGAACATATTCGGTTTGACAAATGACATATATAGTGACCACAGTACGTAAAGTTCTCCAAGGTGAGCAAAGGATCATTCGATTGGGATTTTGAAATATTTTGATTTTGAATTTGTTCATTTAGTCGTCTATGTGAAAAAATATATGATCTATTCAGTTGTGTTCAGAAAAAGGAGATTGGTATGTCATTCTTTGTCTATTTGTAAATTTGCTAGAAAATCCTACCTATTGAAATTTCTTGAATTGACTTCTTTTAGAATTTGAGAATTCCGATTGGGGGCTGAAATTATGTTGATTAAAAATGATATGTTGAACAGAAGCTGATTTGTCTGGTTTATTCAAGCCTTCCTTTATTCGAACTTTCAAAGGTCTTAAGACCATTCCTATGTATGAAACTTCACAATTATTGCAATTTATTGCTAATCAGACTTGAAACTTTCTGGGGAATGTTCTCATTTAAAAAAGGTAACAATGCATATTTGGAAGGTTTTTTAATAATTGGAAGAGTGAGATTTTGTTCTTGACCTTACGAATAAAATTATTGATGTTATAGCTATTGTTGCAAGCAATCTTTTTGGGGATATTTAGCTCAATATTATAATTCCTGTATGTAAATGGAACATTGAGAAGTTATTGAAAGTAGCAATGAAAGGCTGCCATTTTATGTTGGTGAGGAAAATTATAGGAATAAGGTATGACATAGTGTGGGTTTTCTGTAAGTAATATACTCTAATCTACAGAAAACCCACACAGACTGACCATGTCATACCTTATTCTCCTAATCACTCTCACCAATATAAAATGGCAGCCTTTTATTGGTAACTTCATAAACTTCTCAATGTTCCAATCACACACAGTAATCACAATATAGAGCTACATATCCTCAAACAGATTGCTTTCAACAATGTCTATAACCCCGATATCATCATAAATTTAGTTCGTGAGATCAAGAACAGAAGAGAACAAAATCTCACTTATCTCAATATAAAAAAACCTTCTAAGTATGTTTCGTTACCTTTTTGAAATTAAAACATTTTCCAGAAAGTCTCTAGTCTGAATAGCAATAAATTAAAAGATGCTGAAATTTTCTTCAAAAGTTCGACTCGAAATATAAAATCAATAAGTTGTCAAAAAGTCGAATCTTCAATTATTGTGGAGCTTCATACATAGGAAGGACTTGTAGACCTTTGAAAGTTCGAATAAACGAACACCAGATAAATCAGCTTTTGGTCAACATATCATTTCCAATCAACATAATTTCAGATCCATTCGTTTTTCACAAATTCTAATAGAAGTCGATTCAAAAACTTTTGATAGGTTGGATTTTCTAGAAGATTCACAAATAAACAAAGAATTACATAGCAATTCCCTTTATCTGAATACACAAGTACAATCGAATATATCACATATTCCTTAACTGATTAATAATCAACATTTCTCAAAATCCCAATTGAATGGTTCTTTGCTCACCTTGGAAAACCGAACAGTGACTTTTTCGGGATGCATTCGATGCACTTGACTCTCATGTAGATTGGTATTGTCCCAAATTAGAGGTACCCATTCATCCAGAAATGGGCCTCATCGCTGAAGATGATTTTTCGATGGAAATTAGGGTCAGTTGCCAACTGCTCCAGAGCCCATTCAGCGAACACACGCCTTTGTCTATGGTCGTTTACCTTCAATTCCTGTGCCAGTCAAATTTTGAACGGTTGCTGGCCCAAGTTACGACGCTAACTTCGCCAAGTTATGATGTGCGAAAGGACGAGTTCTTGTAAACGACGCGAAATCGACTGCCTTGAATTCTTCAGCACACTCTCACAGACAGCGGTGATGTTTCTGGCAGATCGTTGACGTACGGGTGTTGGTCGATTGTTTGCTGAACCAGTGGGATCGAATCCATCCATCTCATTGCGAATAGTCATCTCGGTAGAACGATTATGACCTCCGTAAATTGGGCGAAGCGTGCGGTACGTTGCCCGAACAGAACACCCATTTTGATAAAACAATTTCGTCATCTGCATGTGTTGTTGATTGCTATAATCATCCATGATGATTTGGCAAAACAGAATGAATAAATGACAACTGATTTGACACCTGCAGCTTCAACGAAATGGCTGTTATCAATTGTCAAAGTTCGGTATTCCCTGTTGGAAGACACTATGCGATTTCGAATCTGGAGAAAGCATTTTTTCCAGAACTAAAACACTATCTTTCGACAGGAGTTTCTCCAACCAAGTTGGCAACATCAGAAAATGATTATGATGCCATTTTGTTCAAGAGAAGATGATTCTGGTACGAAAAAAGTGTTTTCACTAGAAAAACGCACTTGTGAACTCGACTAACAGTCGGCAGACCGTCTTTCACCGGAGTCCTATGAACACCTATTAAATAGGTCGCCGCTGTTTTTCCGACGTTCACGATCAGACGTTTGTTGTTTAATGGTCCCGGTTGACCGCCCGTTAGCTCCTTTTCCCAAACGAGGATATGTTGGGAAACCGAACAGAGTATTTACGTTCCAGAGGTAGCATGGACATATTGTTAGGAAACTCTGGTGACACATATGCGTTCGATGATATTTTAATGGTCTCTAATGTATAGGAGAAAATATGTTTTGTTGATGAGGATCGCAATAAAAATTGAATGAGAATAAAAGTTTTTTCTATTTACGTGTCTCATGTTTTGTACGACGGTTGAAAAATGTCAATCGTAATCAGTTTCTAAATTCAAGAAACTCGTACAAAATCTTTAGTAAAATTATTTTCCGCTTGGGTTATCGTTTTCACTTTTTCTAGATTCTTTCGTGCACCTCCTACAACTGATGCAATTTGGCTAAGAATCATTCTCCACTTCAGGACTATAAAATAAATATTTTCATCAGGCATCAAATGATTCCCAGTATTGTCTTGTCGTTTAGTGAAAGTTAATGCACAATTTATAAAAACAGTAGTTTTGGGAAAATTTTTGTTCGAAACTTTCCATTTGCAAGCAGATAAAATACTTACAGAAAGAAAAGTTATCAGATGTCAAAGAAACTGTTTCTCACTCAGAAATGTAACATTTTTTTCGACATGAATTTCACAAACTGAACGGGCTTCACTGAGAGATGATATAAACCAATATCAAAACACAATTTATATTTAACAGAAAATATACGTGGACATTTAAAAAAGTAAGGTGAATTTGTAAATTTATCAGGCTACCTACATTCGATTAGCGATTTTTAATTTTTTTTTTAATGTTGGTACACTCATCTTGAACATATGTTCACAGTTTCAGCTATTAAGCCTGTTTAGAGTGTTGGTGAGAGGTATTAACGTTACAAGTGTTTTGCATGT
>WOGR01001348.1:0-20251 GCA_015342045.1 Leptinotarsa lineolata | reverse complement strand
ATTCAATGTGCCTGCAAGAAGAACTAGAAATTCTCTTATGTTCAATTTACCCCTAGTTTGTACTACTGTTAGATCACCGCTCATAATCATGTTGCGATTAGCCAATACATTCAATTTACTGATGGATATAGATTGGACAGTTTCATTCAGCGCTTTCAAAGAACTCGTTACACAGTTCATAATAAACTTCAATTGAGCATATATTAAGTATTAGAATGTAAGCCATATAAATGTATCCACTTGAATTTATATTTCAAATTACTTTTTTTATTCATGTAATAAGGCCTTGTAGGCTTGTTTGTATAATAAATAAATAAATAAATATAAAACAAAACAAATAGGTACATATTCGAGATATTTCACTAGAAAGCATTTCATCTCTTCCTGCTGCGGAAAATTTAATTGAAACAAAATTGAAGGAGGTTGAGAAATTTTATGAAACCCATACTTGGGAGGTCATCTGAAGCCTATCATTTCAAAACTACTTGTACCGTCAAATCACTGCCTCGTAAATCTTAAGGACACTTGATGAAAGAAATTTCATCTAGTTGCATTGCGGTGAAAGCTGCAGCGAAATATAGAAAACAATTTTTTATTCATCGATCAATGTCGAAGCTTGGCTCTGCAATAGACTGCATCGCAAGATAATTGAAGAAAAAGTCACCTGTAAAATTAAAGGCAAACCTGGTGCAGGCAATAGTCTTCATCTCTCCGATTTGAGTTGGCCGTATTCAAACATGGTATGTTCCTTTTTGTTTTCCTTATTATATTTGATTATTTTTATTCACATCTCAGTTGAGATTACCTATGTGAGACAACAATTAATTTCAACTAGAATTTCATAAATCCGTCATTATTTCAGTTATCTACTGGTGACAGTCGAGTTTTCAGATACATATTATTGCTATTTTCAAATAAAATTCTGTTCGACTGACGTGGTTTTTTCGACATTTATTGAGATTGTTTGTTTTTCATTACACGGTGCAGTTATGACTTATTTTACAATATTTGGCGAAGGCGAATAAATTTATAAGAACATAGGCTTTCACGGCTGGAGTCAAGATTAAAGCAAACAAAATTCGGCCTACTAGCACGGATTTTGTTTTGTCTAAGTAAACAATTTGTCCAAGATAGAGTTCCAAGATAGGTTTTTCAAGATTGTTGATTCTGAATAGGTTTCTGTCCTGATCGCACATTTGAATCTCCGATAATTTTGATATCCAATTTTATTGTTGTACAATTTATTGTGTACATAGTAATATGTATATTGGTTCACACTGTTATTTTTTAGAAAATATTTTTTCAATTTCAAAACAGTATTATTATTATTTGGTAAGTATTAAGGTTTCCTAACGCTTACGTAGATACATTTTTTGTTCTTATATTTGGGATAAGATATATCCATAGTACCTGATGCTAAAAAATGCTATTATCAGTATATACTAGAAAATATAGTAAAAAGTAAATGTTGAAAGTTTGTGAAATACTGTTTAAAGAATGACTAGTTGTAGGTATATTAATATATAGTGTGAGGATTACAATTTCGACGGCAATCCATATATATTTGAATTAATCTACGTACCTAAATGTTTAACTTTAGATTTTATTCATTGGAATAAACCGTCTTGTAAAGTTTAGTTCACATCAAAAATGCAGTTCTTGTGAATGAAAAGTTCGAGGTGAATTGAGTTGAATTTTAATGATGTAATTTGGCTCAATCATAGAGTGTTAGCTATCTTTTCAAAGTGATTGAATAAAATGATGGTGTCTAGGCGACAACTCATTTGAAGGGATTTCTATATGTCCCTATTTCTTCAATTTGAATTACATTTGAACTTCATTATGGCTACCCAAATTGTTGAACAGAATGTTTTGATAATAAATTGCACAATAATTGTGACGAGCGATCCTTGGATTTCTTGCTGAAATTTTCAGTTTATAACGCAAATAACGATGATCCTGATGATGATCTTATCTATATCAAGTTTATCCTAATAATAAGTGGATCGGAAAGACGTATTGTAGGTATCTAAGCAGACTGTCCGTTTTCCCGACTTGAGCCTACTCGACCTTTTTTTTCTGAAGTCTATCATCACAGAACAAATAACAACAATATAGATTGAAAAATATGGATCAATCAAATTATCCCGGAAAGGATACAAAACATCACAAAAAAATTGCACAGTGCCTCCACTATACTGTTAAAGAGCAAGAACCGTTCATCATTATGAATATTGAACTTGGAATTTTTGTATTTTGAAGTTTACTTAGTGACATTGAAAATGTAATACTTTCTAGGAAAATAAAAATTTAGATATAAATTCGAAATACTTTATATTGGTAAATGAAGAATTGAAAATCATTTGTAATAGATTTCTTCAGCACACTCTCGTTCTATTGGAAACTGGGGTGTTGTCACTCCAACAGGAATGAAAGAAAAGTTATAATTTTTTTAAATAAAAAATAGGTGTGTTTCGAGAAATTTTATTGATTTCGTTAATTTGGATAATAATAAATCAATGTATGGCCATACTGTTTCAATATTTTCATTTATTTAATATCTTCACATTAGTGAATTCATAACAAAAATGAATATATCTACCTACGTTATCACTGACTTAGATGATCTGAATAGTTATTGCTATCAAACATCGATATTTGACTGCAATAAAACAAAAAATAACACATTTTGCAAAACCCCAACACGTGTTTCACTCTAAAATAAAGTGTAACTTAAGTACACGCTACCAGATTTTCATTAAAGTTTTGACGATTTCATTTCATAGAAGTCAATATATCGAAAAATACCTAGTCTTGAAATATCATTATATGTCCAATTTGGTCAAGATATCTGCTCATACTTAAATGATAGTATTTCATTCAGAGATATAGAACGCAACTGATATGTCTTTTCTTCACTAGAGTAATGTCATTATTTTGACGATTATTTTCTTCTACATTCATACAGTTTTTAGTGATCTATCACTTAAGGTTTATATACATTCAGAATAAATGAAAGCAATTCTTAGCATTTTTACAAATTTCTACATTCAAAATAGGTATTAGGTATGGAATTAATTGAACAGCAGCACTAACATTTAATCAAAATTCATCCACCCTAATAATCATGTCTACTAAATCAATCAGTATTTTTAATATTAATATCTACTGATTTCAGCGATCTATTTTTTTAGGGTTTGCGTTCTAACTTCTCATCAAAATCTCTTTGTATAGCAACCACAATATCTTTCTACGGATTAAGTAAGAGACATTCATGATAGGTATCGGAATAAATTAAACGTCACAGGCATTTATTCAGAATTTATCCACACGAATACTCTCCGGCACACCCTGTACAACCTCACGCTGATCAAACATGCGCCTCGACCAATAACTTATCAGAAAAATCAGGATCCGACATCAATTCACTTTTCTACGCATATGCATTAGAAACCTCCCGAGAACGCCACAAAAAATAAGCACCTACAATAGATTTACGATCCGAACCCGACTCGCCTGACACTCTCATAAATATTGTTTATGTTCGAGTCTGAAGCACAGGTGATATGGCAACGCCGACAGGTTGCCATTGGATCGCGTTACTCGTACTCTTCCCCAGGTAAACCGAAGAACGAGGCTCAGTCTTCAGTCGAGTGACCGCGATTGCGTCGTGCACAGGTAAAAACTACGAGCTTCGGTACCGTGCACATGTGAAGTCATTCACCGCGAAAAGTAAACAAAAACAATATCGCATCGGTGTATCGCGCCTCGCGTTCAATTCGCAATTCGGGTCCGCGACTACCCCAGAAAGTTAACTGACTTGTGTTACATCGAGTGCTCTCTCTCTTGCGAGAGAATACTGTGACCCGCCGCGGTTGAATAACCTTCAGCGGCGGCTGTGAGTGACCGAATTTCTGGTGACGAAACCCGAAATAAGTGACAGTGCTCGCGATCCCCGGGCTTCTATGTTTTCATAGAACTTTTCAAAGGACCCCGTCTGTGATCGGCCATATTGCATACCACATCGAGTGAGAACCAGCATCTAACCGAGGCGCGACAGACGGAGATGCCTGCGCTCTCCAGAGGCTGAATAACTCGATAGGCGGGGAGGGAGACTGTGGAATGTTAGAGCTCTTCAGCTTCTAACGCACGTGTATCAAGAAATGTTATATTTCGGTTTGTGAACTGTGCTAATATCGAACGATGCGGTAGTGGATTAAAATGTGGGGATTACTGTGTTGGTTGTTGACTTCTGGGGGGATGATGCTCGCGGGGGCGCGAACCCCCGGTCCTGGACCAGGGCCAGAGCCCTACTTCGGGTACTCCACGCAAATGCAGTCTCGCGCTGTCGATACTCGAGTAACCCTAGACGTTCTCGAGGGCCAACCCAAAGGGACCATCGTGGGGAAGATCCCGACGAAACCGGGTTTCACGTACCGCTTCAATGAACCCCCCAAAGAATTTACTCTGGATGCTAACACCGGTGAGATTAGGACTAACGTAGTATTGGATAGGGAGGTATTGAAAAACGACAGATGTGATCTGGTAATTTTATCTAGTCAACCAACTTACCCTATAGAAGTACGCATCGTAGTCGTGGATATCAATGACAATGCTCCCGAATTTCCTGAACCAAGCATCGCAGTATCTTTCTCCGAAAGCGCCTCAGCAGGAACTCGTCTCCTGCTGGACGCTGCTACCGACAAGGACGTCGGAATCAACGGCGTTAGCGACGACTACAGAATAATTGCAGGCAATAAGGATGACAAGTTCAAGCTGGTAGTAACTCCAAACCCAACAGGGGAAACTTCCTACCTACACCTTGAAACCACAGGAAAATTAGACAGGGAAACTCAAGGCTATTACAATCTAAACATCTCGGCCAGAGATGGGGGCACCCCCTCACGATACGGTTACCTCCAAGTCAACGTAACCATCCTGGACGTAAACGACAACCCTCCTATCTTCGAGCTGAGCGACTACATCGTATCCTTGAACGAAAGCGTACCTCCTGGCACCCCAGTGCTGCAAGTAGTGGCGATAGACAACGATATGGGCGACAACAGTAAGATAACCTACTACCTAGCCGAAACCGAACACCAATTTACCGTGGACCCCGAAACAGGAATAATTTCGACAACAGAACTGCTAGAATGTCCCCAACAAAATTGCCTGCAACCCACCAAGCCAGGAGGCGGCTGTCCTAAGAGCTGTGTTTTCACTGTTTTCGCAAGGGACCACGGTACCCCAAGACAAGATGGTAGGACTTATGTTACAGTGAATTTACTCGATGCCAACGATCACGACCCTATAATAAAATTCAGATACTTTCCCTCCACTGCGGGTTTCGCCACTGTCGACGAAAATGCAGGAAACGGATCTGTTGTGGCTGCGGTCTCTGTAGTGGATCAAGATGAAGGGTTGAATGGAGAAACGACAATCAGAATCGTGTCCGGCAACGAGCTGAACCACTTTCGGCTTGATTACACCCCTAGCTTCGACATTGTCAGGGTGAATGGCGTGCTGGACCGCGAGGAAATTTCCAAGTACAATCTCACGGTCGTGGCCACTGACAAGGGCACTCCTCCTCGTACCGCAACTGCATTTTTAATAATCCACGTGAACGACGTAAATGATCATGAACCTGTGTTCGAGAAAAGTGAGTATTCCGCTATTCTCAGCGAGCTCGCGCCTCCAGGCACCTACGTGGCAGGGATTACAGCCACGGATGAAGATACCGGAGTCAACGCACAAATTTACTATGCCTTCGTGTCCGGTAATGAAAATCAGTGGTTCTCCATTAACGTAGACTCAGGGTTGATCACCACAAAAGCGTCGCTGGACAGAGAAATCCAGGGGACTGTCGAACTGAATATCTCCGCCAGAGATGGAGGCCCAAACCCCAAGTGGACACACACGCAGTTGAAGGTGACGATTTTAGATGAGAACGATGAGGCCCCGGAGTTTTCTCAGTCGCGGATAAATGTCAGCCTGTCAGAAAGCGTCGCACCAGGTACACTCGTGGCAATGCTCACAGCTTCAGATCACGATCAAGGCACCAATGGAAGCGTTGCGTACACCCTCCACCCCGCTGTCAGGCAACGATATGGCGATACTTTCGCTCTAGATTCCTTAACAGGACAACTCACCACCAAGAAAAAACTTGACAGGGAAAAGATATCTAGTTACGAGGTCAACGTTATCGCTAGAGACCAGGGAATACCTCCACAGTCATCCACCGCCACCGTTTATCTCTCCGTTCTCGACATGAATGACAACAATCCTGAATTTTACCCCCAGAAATACTTTGTCCCTGTATCGGAGGATACCAGACCTGGGACATCCATCGTAAAGGTCAGCGCAACAGATATGGATGAGGGTGAAAACGCTATGATCACCTTCAAGCTAGAGAACGGAGGCGACGGGTTGTTTACAGTAGACGAATGGACGGGAGTTGTAACGCTACGTGGCTCCTTGAAGAACATTCCCAAACCCATGCATCGGCTGAAAATATCAGCTAAAGATCACGGGGAAAAGCGAGCTTTAGAAGATGCCACTGTTGAAATAATCAAAGACGCTTATCTGGAAGAGCTGCACTTCAACAACTATGGAGGATATGAGTTCCAGTTAGTCGAAGATCCCAGTGACCAATTGCTTTTCACCAAGAGAGACGTAGGTTCAGTGCACGTTAGGAACAGTGACGCCACCTACTCCATAGTATTTGGAGATCCCAGCTTCAACTTCCACATAAACGAAAATACAGGAAAAATTACCACGGCGAAGAAAATCGACAGGGAGCAGACGATGACTTACAGTCTGTCCGTGGTTGCTCGAGTTGGACTGTCATATGGTAAAACTCTCGTAAACATCGTCATACAGGACTTGAACGACAATCGACCTATCTTTGTACGTGATAAAGAAGAAATAAAGCTTCCCGAAAATGCAGCTGTAGGCCAAGAAGTTTATCTAGCACGGGCGAGGGATTTGGATGCAGGAATCAACAGTAGGGTGACCTACAGCTTGTCTTACAACCCTGGAGACCAGTTCCGAATATCGGAAGCGACAGGAGTCATTTATTTGAACAGACCCATCCGAGCCGAACCAGGTACTGTTCTGCACGTGGAAGTAAAAGCTACCGATGGAGGAGAGCCCCCTCTTTCATCTAAACATTCGCTGATGATAAGCATCGAAGATGTGAATGACCACACCCCAGTTTTCGATCATACTTCGTACGAAACGTCGCTTCTGGAATCGACGCCTGTGAACCACAGGTTCTTTGCCTTAGCAGCTAGTGATGCGGATTTGGGGGCCAACGGAAGGATTTCCTACACTATTTCGGAAGGAAACAACGAGGAGAAATTTGGAGTATTTCCCGATGGCTACCTGTATGTGCGCAAACCTTTGGATAGGGAGGACAAGGATTACTACTCGTTAACGGTGATGGCGCAAGATGCTGGAAACCCGTCGCGGTCTTCCATGGTGCCCGTGGTTATTCACGTCATCGATGAGAACGATAATAGCCCAGAGTTCACAAATGGCACTTTTACTTTCAGTATCAGGGAGAACGAACCCCCTGATTCTTTCGTAGGGAAATTGACAGCCACTGACAGAGATATTGGCAGAAACGCCGAATTGATTTTCTCGCTCTTCAGTTCTCAGAATAGCTTCGCCATCGACCCAAAAAATGGTTTCATCAAGACATTGCACGTGTTCGATCGCGAGGAGCTGATGTCGACCACGGGTCAGAACTTTATCGCGCTAGAAGCTGCCGTAGCGGATAATGGGGTGCCAAGATTACGCGACAAGGTGAAAGTCAACGTATACGTAACCGATGTCAACGATAATCCTCCAAAGTTCCTGCGTGCTCCGTATAAGGTGCAGGTTTCAGAAGGATCGTCTATTGGAGCCCAAGTGCTACGAATATACACAACCGATGCCGACGAAGGCTTGAATGGTGACGTCTATTACAAAATATCAGGCGGCAACGACGACGGACGCTTCGAAATCGATGACGCCACCGGTCAGATCAATCTGGTACGCCATCTCGACCGAGAAACGATCTCCAAGTACACCTTAGTCGTCGTGGCCCACGACGTTGGTCTCACGCAACAACTCAGCGCGTCTACCACCGTCTCCATCGACATCCTCGACGAGAACGACAACGCACCAGAGTTCACCCAGACGGAGTCGAGGATTTCCGTGAGCGAGACCACTCCAGTGAACACGGAACTTATTCAGTTCAGGGCGAGTGATTTAGATCTAGGCGTGAACAGCGAGGTGGTGTATTCAATTACGGCAGGAAATAGGAAAGACACCTTTCACGTCGACCCGCTGACAGGAGTGCTGCATTTGCATAAACCGTTAGACTACGAAGATCTCGCCGGCTATCAGCTCAACATCACAGCATCTGATAATGGCAATCCGAGATTATCTACAACTATTTTATTCAGCGTAGCCGTCGAGGATGCAAACGATAACCCGCCGGCGTTCGCTAGCACGGCCATCGTGAGGCAGATCCGCGAGGGAATTCCCATACACACCCCCATAGTGACCGTGACTGCAGACGATCCCGACTCGGGGTTGAACGGAAAGGTTTCCTACGCAATTTCCAATCAGGATCCGGAAGACGGGAAGAGGCACTTTGGGATTAACCCGATTACCGGGGTGATTCACACCCTGCTGCCCATAGATCGAGAAACTATCGATACCTTCAGGCTCACCGTGGTGGCAACCGACCAGGCAGAGCCCGTTACCAGTAGATTGTCTGCCGATAAATTGGTTACCGTCATCGTGGAAGACGTAAACGACAACGCTCCAATATTCGTCTCCATGAACTCTGCGGTGCTTCCCAAAACCGAAAAAAGCTTCCACACAGGGGAGGTGCCCATAATGACAGTATTCGCTAGGGACTTGGACTCGGCCACCAATGGGCTCGTTACATACGAGCTAGCAGGCGGAAATAGCGACTTATTCAGGCTATACCAAAGTTCGGGGGCGCTGAAGCTCCGGAGACCGATCCACAATCCGGAACCTACCTACAGACTCTCCGTCAAAGCTACCGACGAAGCCGTGCAAAGTGAACGCAAGTCCTCCGAGGCATACTTGACCATCATAGCTACCAACGGGGTGGAGAACGGCCCCAAATTTGAGAGCGAACTCTTCTCTGGTGACGTTTTCGAAAATGAACCTACAGGTACCAGCATACTCACCGTTTTCGCCAAGTACCATTCCGGGGAAGTGGAGTATTATGTGACTAATGTGACGGGTGGTGGTGTGCAAGTTGACAGATTGTTCGACATCGATACCAAATTGGGTGTTTTATCTACTGCGACCGAGTTGGATCGAGAATTGGGAGTTGACACATACGAGATTGAAGTTTATGCGATTGTAACCGGTGCCAATATGGTGAGAACGTCGAAAACTAAGGTGAGTTGATGAAAATATTGAATTTATTGTACCTGCTATAGATGAAATGACACTTATCAAATTGATGTATCGATTCATTTGCTCTTTATATTTCGTACGGGATACAGTTTTCTTTACCATAAAGATAAAGATGATAACGACAATCAGTCCAGAAATATTTGTTTGCTGTGTAGAACAAACATTTTAATTTTTATCATTATATCAACATAAAAGTTGTTCTGATAGTGTGTGTTGAAAGAACTTTTAATTCTCGACAAATTTTTGCCGGTGTCTGAAAATTCACCATAATATATTTATTCCATATGAGAAAGTTGAAGTTTATAGGTGGAGTACAAATGAATATTTGTTATTTTTTGTGTCATAATCATTCCATGAATAGTGCCAACAAAAATCAGTTACAACTTTTCAGATATCACAACATTTTATTTTTTAAAAAAGAACAATATTTGATTTTATATTTCTATTTTCTATAGAACTTGATACGTACTTACTAGCCTCAATTTGATGAACATGATATGGAATTATGTACAAGAAATTTTCTTTGATGTAGACAACGAGGAGAAAATGGGAGGTTTTGTATCATTTTATGTAACAAAAATTCAAGAAATTCATGATACATCTCCTGAGGACGTAAACTCAGTTGGTGAAACGTGTGTCGAGAAGTGTAGTGCAGTTCATTTCCATTTCATTGACGATTAGAAAAATGATCAAACCAAAAGTAATATCGGCAGCTCGGCCAAAAGAAAGAATGAAAAAATGGAATCAGCATCTTTCTAATACAAAATACCACTCTTTATGCCACTGAACAAAACACTCAGTAAATGCTAAACACTATCCACAACTTATAGGCTAATAAAGTCGAGATTATGAAGACAATAAACCAAACTAGAGCAATCTCTAGGATTCGAGCATTCCTTCTTGATTCACCTCCAAATGCGAGTAAATAACTGCTTAACATCGCGCAAATCGGAAGTTAAGACCTGCAGGATAATCTAGGGTCGTTTATAATATTCAATTATGTCATTAGGATTGTGTAGTGCCTTAATGAGGGGATTACTACCGCCACCGAGTGTTATAAATAAGCCCGCAAAATAGTTTATTGCACAAGCAGGCGTTGTCCTCCGTTTCGCACTTGTTATTGGGGCATGAAACTTTCAAGTATAGCATTTAACCGAAGCCTGATAACTGAAGGTGTTAATTTTATAGTTTTTCAAGCATAATGTTGTATATTAAGTTAAACGAATGTGAGTAAGTGAATGATTGAAACAAGTACATTCTCTTCGGGAGTTTAAAAACAGAAATTTAAATTAAAATATTGCATTTGCATAACACTTCACATACTGTTAACAAACAAAAGCTTTTTGAATTCAGTATTGTGTAATTGTATATTAGTATACTTGAAATTATACTTATTTTCACTAAAGACATGTTTCGCGTGATGATCTCCTGATTATGAATATAAATGTATTAAATTACTGAACAGATATGTTCATTCATCTGCTTGTTTTATTTCCATTCACAAGAAACTGGTATTAGTTTCGATAATTTTCAAAGCATCCTCTCAAATATTATTCAAATTTTTTTTTCTATTTTTGTTATTCAACTCCTTCTATTTTTTTAAACTTCTTGCGTACCTTCATATATTTTTTCATTCCCTCTGTTAAATACTTTTATATTCAATATTATGCGAGCTTTTGCTAGAGAAATTGGAACACCTTGGTGTGAAAGGAGTGGTGTTGGATTTGTTTAGAAACTTCCTAACATGTAGAAAACAGCGTATTGAAGTAAGTGGAGTCATGAGTTCGGGAAAATCAGTTTCATGTGGCGTTCCTCAAGATATGGTCCTAGTACCGGTTCTTTTCGTGATTTATTTGAATTCCTTACTGAAGCTGAAATCCTCCAGGGGGAGATTGTTTCATTTGCTGATGACATGGTGATTTTATATAAAGAAAATTCATGGGATCAAATTAGGAGAATAGCAGAGCAAAATTTGAATAAAACAACTACATTGAAAGTAATTTATTGACGGTAAATATTGAAAAAACACATATGTATCACCATTCTCATCTTACGAATCATATTTACTCAGATACAGAACGATGAGTTTAGATAACCACGATGTAGAACTTACATTTGTGAAGTGTCTAGGGATCTTCTTAGATTCCTTCTTGAGATGGAATATTCATATTGAGAATCTGAAATAGAAAATGAGGCCAATATTCTATAAATTTAACTTATGTCGTCAAATACTTACTGTCAATAAGCTAACGGTCATATATTTCGCTCTGGCAGAATCTCTGTTGAGATAGGGAATAGTTGGGTGGGACGGTCTTAGGAAGATTTACCTAAAAAAACAACAATACTTAAAACAATGCTATTTAAAAAACCTTCCCGGCTGTTCAGCTTTGATCAACTATATAAGAATTTCAGTAATCATGGATATTCAACTATTATATAAAAAACACATTTTGAATTTTGCATTGAATAACCCGACATATTTTGAGAAAGTACATCATACTCACCAAACGAGGGCATTAGTTTCAGATCATCTCACAATTCTAAGAGCGCAGAAATCAGTAGGGTAACGAAGTTTCACCTATCTTATACCTTACAATACATTGCCGGAAAGTATAAGAATTATTTATAACAAAAATATTTTTAGGAAGAACATTAAACAGTGGGTTCTCAAAATGGATGGAACCTTTTTTCATGTGATAATTAACTCTGGTAGAGGAAAAAATTTAAGTTAATGCAATCAAAACATATCTCAGATAGAACAGTGATTAGAATTGAATATTCAAATTTTCATTTTTCTGTTATATCTCTTTTTGAAACTTGTTTCGCTAGCAGTATTCATTAATTAAATTCATCATTTATAGTCATTTTGCTTGTAAGTATGTATAGACAGGTTTGCCAGAATCTAAATTAGTGAACTATTTTATTTGCAAACCTGTCAAAGATTGGAATTTAGTATATGTATTTGGTTATTGCGAATAAAAAATTATTATATTATTATTATGCATTAATATTCTGCCAGGTCCGATCTATATGCTGACTTATGTCCTACCTGAAAAACTCGATGAATTTTCTCCAGTTTCATCGATTTTTATGTAATTTTAAAATTTAGTCATACAAATGCTGATAAAAGATTCTGTTACTGAGTCTATTCCGAAGTTTGTTTATAGTCATCAGCTAAAGTAATCATTGTATAATTTTGGTAATTTTTCTAATAAAAAATCTGAGTCTATTATGAATATGTTGTAAAAAAAGATTCATTATCAGGCAAGAAAACAATTTGGAATCGATGCTCCAGAGCAAAATACTAAAATTCAGGGAAATATATTAATTATTATTCATTTGCTGAAATCATAGAATTGAAAAAACAGACCTTCTTCACCAAGGCCGAACAAATATTTTGATTGAAATATTGTGATGTAACACTGTTTATAAAAATATTGCTCAATATTTTTTACCGCACATAATAAGACAAAAAGTAGAAACAATATTGTTACCAATGAAATTGATTTTCCAATATGGAAAAAATTGTCATCAATCTTAAAGAGTTTGAAAAAAATATCAAAACTTCAAAAAAGAATTGAAAATCTCAAATCATAATTAGAATAATTAGGTAATAACTATGATTTCAATTATAGCGGGTCAACTTCTAGGCTATTATCTTCACACAAAAGTGAAATACGATTGAACAAAAATTCTTTTGTAGGTAGATACTCTCGAAACAGGCCACTAAATTAAATTTGATGAAACAAAAGTTTCACATTCAGAAACAAAAGGCTTTTTTCCGAAATGAATCAATTCAAAAATCAGAATAGTGTGAACAATAAAACATATTTTGAATGAAAAAGTAATATTTATATTTAGATATTTACTAGAGATCGATGAATTTCGTTAATTCCCAATTTCAAAATAAACTACATGCTGTATATATGAATCAGTAGCTTCGAATATAACATAATATTTCGAAAGTTTGACAGTATTAGATTCAATGTCCAAATTTTGGCATTCTACTTCTCCATCAATTCTTAAAAAGAAGGAAACTTCTAAAAAATGGAAGAAAAATTCATTTGTATAGTTATAATAAATTGGCAGCTGAACTAATATTCGAAGAATGTAAACGTCCACTGTATGAAAGCTATTTCCGAGTTTTCTGGCCGTGGTTTGCAGGTTTTCATGCCTGACGTTTCGTCTACTGTTGCGGTAGATATTTTCAAAGGCGATGTGGTATGGTCGCAATACCTCGGTTGGTGCATTTACTGCGATGGATACAACAGGAACAGCATCTTTGCTGACGACATATAACTTACTCCAGCAGAATCTCAAAAACCTTTGCAAAGTTGAAATATCCCGTCTCCTTTCTTGAAAATGGGACAGACTCTTGAGGATTTCCAGATCCTTGGTATTGTAGCCGATATGCAGATATTAATTAGTATAGAGAGCAAGCACAAGTGCACAATATTTTAGTATGGAAGCTGGAATATCATCTGGACCAGTGGTTTTTTAGGTTTAAGCGACCTTAGTGCCTCATAAACTTAGTTTTTCACTGAAGCTTGATATATTAGGAAAGTGAGTTGGTTGAGAAGGGGAAGAAGCGGTATGTGATTGTTTAAAAAGATTTGCAAAACCGTTCAAGATATCAGAAGGCCCCTCCAGCAATTGACCTTCAAAATTCAATTCATCATTTATAAATGACCAAAATCTGTTGGGATTGATAAGTGTTTCTTCTTCAGTTTTACCTAAGAATTCTTTATATGCCACATCAACATCATGCTTTATTTTTGCCCAAAGGTGTTTGAAATCTTCAAGGGCCTGCAAATTATACTCACGCTTGTATTTGCGCCAGATCCTGCTTTTAGCCTGTAAATCTGTAATAATGCTTCTATCATACCAAGGTGGATATTTATTTTTGGATTTAACTGTATACTTGGGACAGCAGCAATCAAAAACATTATAAATTTTTTCATAGAAATATGTGGATGCACCTTCTGAGTCATCAAAAACTTCCAAGAAAGTCCAGTCAATATGATACATTTGATTATACAATTGTGGAAAGTTGACTTTCTTGAAATCATAATTATTGTGGAAACAGCAATGCAGTTTATTTTTGTAGATAGCCGTTGTCTTAAGTACACAAGTAATATCCAAAGCAGGATGATGTTGATCCATTACGAAAGGATTCATTGATTTCTCCACATGGCACTCTACATTATAATAAACCACGTCAAGAAGTCTATTAAGTCTATTACATACAAACTTATTTTGAAATAGATCAAATATTTGTGGAAAATTATTGAGAATAGTAATTTTCTTATTAGTTGTTCCAGGGTTTCAAAAAGTTGTTCAAATTCAGCTAGGGGAGTCTGAGGAGGCATGTAAATGTTTAACAAATTAATATTTTTATGTCAATAGGTTATTTTTACGAAAACGATATTAATCAGTTTGAGCTTGAGAAAGTTACAATCCAATATATTAATTTCTGTAGAATGCAGTAAGTTTACAATTTTGGTTTTTCAATCTATTACGGGAATTTTCAGTTTCATTATGGAAAATTGGGAATCGTTTCCTGCTTAATAGAAGTTCTTGAATATTTCACATCTACCAGATGGTGGATCCATCTGGCGTATCCAAGCTCTCCTAGCGATTTATCATAATTGCTCTCCTTTACCCCTATCAGAGTCACCCCATGACACAAACCCAAGCACCGAGATCAATAACGTTAAATCTTTGCTATGTTTTCGAATGAAAGCGAGAGATTAAATAAAAAGCTATAAATCCAAGATGTAATTGAACAGGTTGTTCCATATTATAAATAATGAAAATGTAGGTACACCGCTATGTATGCACCATGCGATGTCGGCCGCGGTAGAAAGAGACGGAGTACAAAAAAGCGGAGAAACCTCGTGTAGTGACCATAGTGACCCATGCTGCGGAGTCTGGACGGCTTCAACTGCGTCACATTTTTATAAAACTGAACACGAATGTGGTACTCAGCCGTTTCATAATCATCAGACTATTGAAATATTTACGGGAATGTCTCCGACGAGGTTTCCGAGTAGAAAATTATTTTCATATGATATCACCTATACTACTCAACTAGTCCTGAGAGCTCTGTTTAATTTTAACTAGTCAGTGAGATCAAAAACATTTTTCGGTATGCTATTTCTCAAATGATGGTAAAATGATACCGTATGATAAGCGTATTGAAAACGTCATTTATTATGTTAATATTTGTAAATGGAGATTTCATTGCAGAAAGTATCCTGCAAGTGTTCAAAAAAATTTAATGTTGTGTGAAAGGTTGAAAGAATATCCAGGACAATCAGATTTCAAAAAAGCTGTACAGAAATCAAATATGGTACAGTGCAAGAAAATATTAGATGTCTTCAACGCGAGAAAAACATCAACAATTTTTTCTATTTACATATGATGACAACTTTCTGCTTCAAAACCAACCAGAAGCAATCTATTCCCGCAAATAACATTGAAAAATATTGACTATCTCTGTCAGTAAGCATCATGAAAATCACACATTACTTGTGAGTAGATATTTTTTCGCCTAGGCTCCTATGTGAATTTTATAAACAAAGAAATAAATGGACCGAAAGAGAAGGTTTGCATACAGAAACGCTTCAGTAATTTTTCTCATCAGCAGGTTTAATTTGTTTTGTGTTCATTCAATTGTCTGTTTTAGAATTTTGTACTCTATTCTCGAGATTTTTTGTCTTCATTTAACAGAGATATCATCGTGCGTTCTGTTAGTTTTTGGCAGAATCCAACGAAAGGAAATGAACATAGAGAAATTGAAAAACGTTTTGAATTTTATACTCATGTTAGGATCTAATACATATTTGTTTTAAATTTACACGACCAACAATTAACAGATTTATAAATTATATGTTTTTCTAGAAGAAATACTATATTGTGATTGTTTTTTCAAAATCTATATACCTGCTCTGCCAGTATTACTCATTTATCTAATTAGGTTTTGACATAAAATGCTGAGAATCAACATATTTACACCTGTTTTCCTATAATTATTATTGAATTGTAATTTTTTTTTGAAAATCAACCTGTTTTCCCAGAATTACTCACTTAATTTAATTAGGTTTTGTAGTTATCTACTTTTATATAAAAGAATATTAAAATAATTTGATGTACTAGTAACTGATGAAGCTACTGTATAGCGAAACGTATTTTAAATTAAATTTATTGTGGAAATTCTATATTTATTATAATTTTTTCCATTCTTGACATTTGAAAAGTAGTTAATGAAAATTTTTTTAATCACTATCATTTGACTTCTCTTCAACTTTCGTAAAACATTGGCTGTTTATAATATAGGGATTGAAAGTAAGTAAACATGTTCAAAGATGAATTGTCAAGTATACAAATACTATTCATTTAATGAATATTTTTTCACTTTGTACTATGAATTTAATGAACATTTTTTATGAATTTGAACTTATCTGGCAGCTTGTTATAAATTATTACACCATTATTCAAGATGTAACGTTTCCCATTTTCCATTTTAGGTCTGTTTGGATGATATTTCTGAAATATTCTCATGTGATAATTATGAATGGGATGATTTTCAGTGAATTTTAAACTAGACTATTTTTCATTTATAATGGTAAATGAAGGAACGAATTGACAATTTATAAAGTGAATACAAATTCAATAACATTTTCGGTTCAAATACAATTTTAGTTGATTTTCATAACGGAAGTTAATAAATACATTTGATAGATTTATTCTGAAGTTTTTTTTTAATGGTTTAAGAATTGTGATATTTGCATATCCCCTATGGATAGTGTTATTAATCTTCTAACGGGTCAGTTTGTTCGTAATACTGTTCCCATTTTTTCACGGACACCATCCAAAACTGACGGCATAAGGTTGGAACCCAATTTCTACTTCATGTCTGAGAAAATCATACATTTTCAACAGGTATCAAATGCCCCTTACTTTCAAAACTTTATAATCTTCCTATCGTTCCTATCAGGAACAGGATCATCAGGTAGTAGAAATTTATGAGACACGATTATTATAATTTGCCGTAAATGAACAAATAATGCTTGTGCGTGAAATAAACTGCAACCAAGGTCGACCCCCTATGAATCCACTCAGACATTGATGGAAATTTATTGCCATTCCCTCCAGCAAGTCTGTGGATTTGCATTTCACAAATTGGATACTACTATTTTTATCTCGGTTTGATTTTCTACGCACAAACTGTAAAATTGGGTCGTAATTGAGAAAATTAAGGAATGCACTGTGGATATATAGTCTGGTTTCGATAGGTAAGTGTATATAGTCTACAAAAATGGAGGTAACATTACGGAGAATCTAAATACCAAATGGATAGTGAAACGATCATCAACGATAAAAATGATATAGTCTTCCCTTAGGTTTATGCAAAATGAGAAACTTCACATACAAAAAATCCACTTGAGTGATAAAAACTTCCGAAACAGAATTCTCGTGGAAATCAATTGTATCAGACGATAAAAGGATTTTCATACCTCTTCATTCTAATTTATTAATAAAAATATTTTTCTCCGATTGGCGTTAAACGTTAATTTTAGTGACATTTATCGATCATAGAAGTGACATTTTTAATGTCTAGGGACTATAAATGATTTTTCAATGGCTAGGCGTTGAAAAACAACTTTTTTTATATTTTTGAAATCTTGCTTTGCTATAAAAATTACTCTAACAAATTACTACAAAACAAAGTTATATTTTGTGGAAAACATAATAAATTTTACAATATTACCCGCACTGGTTTGATAATACGTTTTTTCCTTTGTAACCACAGTATAATTGTTTGAATTCATTCGTGAAGTACTGCTACAACTGATGGTATTTTGTTTAATGAGATCCAAGAAAAGTATTTCACTAACATTTGTTTTCGTCACTATAGAGTCTTCTATATAACTATCGGTTAATTCTTGTTGGTTTGGTAATTCTAAAAATTTTGCAATTTCATCTGGCATTTTTCCAAAATCGTTGTTTGATTGCCTTACCATTAGTATATTAAAAAAAGATAACCAGCTTGATGGTCGACAATCTTCATATTTTCTGTAGAAGTTTGAATGTTCGACTACAATTAATCAGCATAATTTTTTTCCGCAATTTTTGTATCTTATCCATAAGGTCTTTTTCCACTCGGAATAGCTCATTATTTCTACATGTTCCTGCTATGCCAAAAATTGAAATAATCTAAAATAAAAGAAACTGTACAATCTTTTTCAAGTTGAAACAGGAGAAATCAGTGATTGGCTCATTTTATTTCTAAAAGACTTTCGAATATTGTTGACGTGGGAATAAGTTCTACATCAACAAATGATGAGACGAAATCAGTGACACTTTCATACGATAAGAAATTCAGCTATTTTTTGGAGGTCAGGCAAGGTAGGTTCAGGTAAAAATATTTAGGGCCCCATTGTTGTTTCCCTAAAAAAATATCCCGTCATTCGAAGATTATACTATTAAACAAAAAATTTCAAGGTGTAGACTCTGAATCTCGCGCAAACTGTGGAAAATGTGAGAATCTCTTGAGTTCAATGATTGATAATATTAGCCCTTCCAATATTTTATTTGCTTTGTTATTTACTGAAAGCAATATAATACTTGTTGTATTATTACTGGTAATCAAAAGCATCAAGGAGTCTGATCTCACATGTCTTCTCAGTGTGTCAGTGTGTGTCTCAGTGTGTCAGATTGTAAACAGATTTTTTGAACGAAACTTGTGAAAAATTCTTCATGAATTTCAATCATGTATCTGCCAATTCTATTATATAATTTTCAAGTTGTTTCTCGAAATCTTCAAACTCTGATTTGAAATTTCGAAAGTGTTCTTTATGATGGTGTTTCGCTACTTCTCTAGTTTGGCCAACATAATTTGTTACTTATCCACAACCGATTATAATTGCCATAGATATTATATGTATTTCACAAACGCTTGATAATTTCCTATGAATATGGATTAATCAGATTCTCAGTTCTGTGTGAGAAAGTGAGAAAGTAACCGTGAGAAACACAAACATCCTATTGAAAGTGAAATGGATCATTGAAGAAAAACTACAACTATGGAAGGCCACAAGCTCTATCATTACTACCAGTCCCAATCAGAACTGAAAGTTGATTTTAGTACGTCTAGAATTATAAATGTGCGACAACGATTTGCAAATAAAACTGAAAAAAATCTAGTAAAACATGCTATTATTATGTTCGACAAGCTGTAATGACCAGCTAAAGAAATAAACAGGTATTTCGTTTGAAAAAAGGATGGTCGCCGTTTACCTCATTATTTTGATCGATTGAATCGGTATGCAGATAGTTTGAAAAAACAATCTTGTATCAATTAATCCACCAACACACTGGACGCAAGAAAGCGAGCATAAAAATTCCTCTGAAATATTCAAGGCCGAATTTTTAGCAACTTTGGCTATGAGGTTCTATTTGAAATTTTATAGAGACACAAGCGAAGACTTGGCTTTGGTGGAGGCAGATTAAGAACCTGACGAAGACCAGTGTCGAGATCTCGGGAGTAGGTATTTCGAGATTTCAGTGTAGCCATACCTTTATGTTTTCGAAAATGGATTCAGGCGCACACACCAAAAAAGTTTTTGGCTTTCTACTACTCCATCTTGATACAAAAAAATGTGGGAATCTTCCAAAGGAAGGAAGGAAGCAATCATTTTTAAAAGAACTAACTTTAGATATGTAGATCATACAAAGAATTAACTTTCAGACACAAAATGGAAGAAAAATTCCTTCTAAAACAGCTATTTTCATATAAACATTG
>WOGR01001347.1:0-20254 GCA_015342045.1 Leptinotarsa lineolata | reverse complement strand
CTTCGACATGTCCATAGGGACAGTTTGGATTTGTGTAAAACTTTTTCCAAGTGAGCGTTCCAGGTGAGTTTTTCATCTAGGATAATGCCAAGATATTTCACCTCTGTTCCGAATGGAATGACCTCACCATTGAGGGAAAGTGGCGTTAAATCGTCTAATTTTCTCCTCCTGGTGAATGGGATTATCACAGTTTTGCTGGAGTTGACAGACATCTGCTCCCTCAGCACCAACTGTAAACAACGTTCATCGCACTTTGGAAGACATTACAAGCTACCCTTCCTGACGTGGACCTTGCCAAAATGACAAGGTCATCTACATGAGGTTGCAGATCTACTTCTTTTCCAACGAGAGCTTCAAGCAGACTATCCAACAGGAGCGACCACAGAAGGGGAGATAGTACCCCACCTTGAGGGCAGCCCCTGGTACCCTGAACCTAATGGCCTCGTCTTGAAGAGTCGTAATTGCAGTTCTGTTTACTAGCATGGCATAAATCCATCCAGTTATGGTCAATTCTATGCCTTTTACAGCCAGGGCTGATCCTATAGATTTAGGTAGTGCATTATCAAATGCCCCTTCTATATCGAGAAATACAGCTACCGCAATCTCCTTGTTGAAGTATGTCAAATTATAATTCGAATTTGATGTGTTTCGGGATTTTTTAAAAATATGTACAGTAACCGAAATAATGGATATATTCCATTTGGCTTTCACACATTGTGTATTATATTCACACAGATTTTGTCAAGGCTTTCGGTAAGGTATATCATGATACATTGTTGTCAAAATTTGAATTTTATGGTCCGATTTCCTTTTTCATATCATATTTCCGAATGAGTTTCCAGTTTATGGTGTATGGTTGTGGGACTTTTCACGATTATTCAGACGTACTGGGAGTACCACAAGGTTCCCATTTAGGACCTTCACCTAACTTTTTCGCAAAGAATTTTCGAAATATCTACTGTAGCATGTATTTTGGTGTAGACGATCATCTTGAACTTCAAAATGACATTGATAAAATATCTACCTGGTCCGAAAAAGTCATCACTTGATCTTCCGAAATGAAAAATTATGTCTTCTAATAGTAGCACACAGAGGTACGATTTATTTTGGTTTCTCTTTCAGAGTGATTTTGAGATCATTCAACATATTTTCAATTTATCTGAAGATATATGATGAAATTGGCCAATACTTGATGGAAATCCATAACTAACGTATTCAAAAAACACTTTATAGTAAGATTTCCACTACGAAGTTTTACAAAACGCAACACGTGTTTCGCCATAAAATGAATTCTTCGGGCGTGTCTTCACTGAAGAGTCTAGAAAACTTCAAGACTTCTTCAAGCACAAAAGCTACGAATCCACTAATATAGGAGTAACAAAATATTCATTCTCTGTTTTTGTCTGAAGTAGATCGCAATATGCTTCAGTTGTAAGGAATCCCCATGAAAAAAAAAATGATAAAGAGACTATCCAAAACAAGATTATTGAATATCTTGTTCACAAGTCGCATGGTGTGGACCCTGGAAATGAATCTAATTCTCTGAGAAAAGAATCAGGTGTCGATAACCTTGGAGTTAGAAGACACACAAATCATATATTGTTTCAATTCAAGTACTTGAACGGTCTACTAGATAGCCCTCATTTGCAATGTTCAAGTCCAATCTTATGTGCCTTCATTTGGTTTACGTCCTCGACCTCTAATTTTTCAAGAGAAAAACAAAAGCTGTATTGATACAATATGTCCTGTTTGCTGTGTATGAATATGGAATCTTTTCATTCATGATGAGCATTAAAAATAAGGACATATATGAAGCTTTTGAACTCCACATTAATACTTCTGTTCTGATGGTGCAGGCAAAGCAAGAATACATTGTGAAGACATCGTTTGATACGATAGTGTAACGGTGTCAATGAAAAAATTGAAAGAGCCTTTGTATTGGAACAAAAATTTCAAAAAATCTACGGAAGCGTCGACGGGCCAGCCATTTTATCAAAAATTAAATTCACTAAATTCCAAATTTGACGTTGGAATTCAATAAATTTCTGTACTTCAACTAGACATTTCATTCGTTCGAGTTCAGATTTGAAAGTAACCAAAATTCCAAGTTGAAATTCAAAATTAATCAATGCAGAGTTCAAATTTGGATTATAACAATATTTCGAGATTGCAGACCGCACTTAATGATAATAATTTTGGTGAGCTCCAATTTCAGTCTCGGAATATTTGGTGAATTCTGACTTCAAATTCGCACTTTGAATGAATTTCAATTCGAAACTTTGCTGTATTTCAACTTCGAACTCAAAATTCTTCGATTTTGTTCAATCACAAAATGGATTTGTTTCGAAACAACTACTTCCTAGTATGCAGGACCACACTGTAATTCGTCGAATAGATCAGCTACAGACCGGTTTGGAGGTATCTATCACCAACTATCACTGCAGAAAAGACCAGACCCAAAGAGCAGTGTACTTGAGAAGGGACTGACTTTAACGCGGCTCGACTCCATGAATGAAATCGTCGTCTAAAAGAAAAAATTGTTAACTAATAACAGCTCCATCTCATATAGAAAGCCCCAGGGAAAAGACAGAAATCAAACTGAGTCTGGAGAACGTATCGAGGAGAGATATCTACATATTTATAAGAAAATAAGTAATTCGAAACGAAATGTCCAAACATTCACTCTCCCAACCTACCTACATAGTGAATTCTGGTCCATTCCTATCAGAAAACAACTATTTTCCCAGCCAATACCACACTTGACGTCAAACTGTATGCGACAGACATAAATTAGCCAAGGGAGTAGTTGTAGGTAAGTTGGGAGAGATGAATGTTTGAAGATTTCTTTTCGAAGTATTCATTTCCTTCATCATTTCAGTTCATTTTCATTCAAATCAAATTGAACTCCACTGTATGAAGTATTTCATTATGTTAGGTATTTCAGTCTTTACAATCGATTGTTTATTGTGTTTACAAAAAAACAGTTATTCATAGAGATCAATTAATGTTATTGAAACTATCCAAGTAATCTCGTTCATGAATTTTCTCGAAATTACATGCGAAACATGAAATCTTATTACCACTCGGGTCCATCGGTCCATTTGACGGCCATCAGAGTAGCGCATATCGCAAGGAGAATGGGATATGACCAAGCAACCAGGATATGAGCGTTAAACCTAATACAGCGTGTACATCCGACCCAAGAGAAATCGTATTATTCTGTGCTGGCTTTGACAGCTAGATTCATTAAGATTCGCCGGACATTCATTAACTGAATTTTACGGCGCTTTTTGCGGAAATGCTCATTTTCAATTTCGTTTGTTTTCTCTTTCGTATTCCCTCCAAGCGCTTTCAAAATTCAATAATGGAGTAGGGACACTTCCTGATTCAGTGATATATGACGGAGGATTCATTTTAGCTGGAGGAAACATTTTCTGATGACATTTTCTGGATATGAATTCAACCAATTTTCAAGAGGAGCAATAAAGTTAATGAAAGAATACGACCTTTGACATTTCACTTCGGTATACAGTGTCTCTTTAACTCAACTCATAACTCATCATGAGCTGAATAGAACTATATTGATTCCATTCATAACACAGGCCAACGATGAAAAAACTTTTTACTTGAAACACCTTATTATCTGTTTTTTAGGGTGCTAAATCCAAATATGACACTTATTAAGCCGTATCACCCACCATTTTTTCACATTTGCACATCAATATATTGAATTTTTTGATTCATTGCAGAACTTAACAGCTTTTGTATTCTACAAATAAAATTGTAAAATAATTTGTGCTGGATATAGAAGAGTTGGCAGCACTGCTGAAACACATTTACTGTTCAGAAAAAGGGAAATTATATTGTTCTGATCACAGCTGATATTTTGTTTACTGTCAACCTAACCTTACTTTCTGATTTCCAGTACATGTGCTCATTAAAATGTCTAATCCCGGTTGTAAGAATTCTGCTGACGGTTTTTCTTATATTTGCGGTGAGTTTTTCATTGAAAAACATCAAAGAAACTTCACAAACTCTGGAAAAGGTTCATTTCTCATATTTTGGAATTAAACTTGGTGATCAGGATAAATCTTGGGCCCCGCGTAAGGTATGTATTACTTGTGTCGAAGATCTTGGAAAAATGGTCAAAAAAGGAGAAAAAAACCTTTAAGTACTCTGTTTCTATGGTATGGACGGAACCTAGAAACCACACAGATGATTACTACTTTTGTAGTATTGATATTACTGGCCATAACCCGAAAAACAAGAAGGTAATAAGCTACCCTAACCTCATTTCCGCCATCCGCCAGTAGGACACGATATAGATTTGCTGGTCCCAGAACCTTCAGATGATTCGAATTTTGTTCAAACTGCAATTTTTTCTGATGTACTGCAGATATAGATGAACAAGATGAACAACAGATTGAGCTTAACGACTTAGGGATCTTGGGTTAACAAAAGAAAGAGCTGAATTGCTTGTTTCTAGACCGGAAGAAAAGAACTTGGGACTAGCATATATGTGTTTAGCAGCAGTTTTCGAAATTTTTTGAACAAGAAGGTGATTCAGTGTTCTGCTCAGACATTCCAGGTCTGATCAAAGAGTTTGGTGTTGAATAGAAAAAAAAAGACTGGAGGCTGTTTATTGATTCTTCCAAAAATAGTTCAAGAGCTGTTTTATTACACAATAGTAACACTTATGCATCTATACCTGTTGGTCATTCTGTACATATGAAAGAGACCTATGAAAACCTAGAAATAGTGTTGAATAAAATTGGCTATTTGGATCATGGTTGGATGATATTTGGTGACTTGAAAGTAACATGTATGCTTCTTGATAAGAAAGACGGTTTTACCAATTTTTTTTTATGTGAATAGGACAGTAGAGCAAGGAATCAACATTGGTGCAGAAAGAACTGGTCTCTGAAGGTGTCTTTAAAACCCAGCGAGAAGAACATTCTATGCAAAAACTTTGTAGATCCCAGAAACATTCTCTTACCACCTTTACATATATAGTTAGGCCTCATGAAACAGTTTGTAAAGGCATGGAACTTGCTTCAAGTATCTCTGTCAGAAATTTCCAAACCTTTCAGATGCTTAACTTGAAGAAGGCGTCCTTGCAGGACATTCGAAAAATGATGTTCGACGTAAACTTTGAAATCAAAATGATTTTACATGAGAACGAAGTATGGGTATCATTCAAGCAAGTTGTTACAAAATTCTTAGGAATTGCAAAAGACCCAGAATATCGTATCATTGTAGCTAACATGTTGAAGAATTTCAAAAAACTACGATGTTTGATGTGCCTGAAAGTCCACTTCTCGAACAGTCATCTTGATTACTTTCCGGAAAATTTGGGAGACGTTAGTGAGGAGCAGGGTGAGCGTTTTCATCAAGATATTGAATTGATGGAAAAACGTCACCAGGGCCGCTGAAACATCAACATGATGGGAGACTACTGTTGGTCACTTCACCGTGAAGTTCAACAAGCGACTCATCGCAGAAAAAGCCACACAAGAAACTTCAAAAGAAAATAGAGAAAGGAAGTATATACCAATTTCATCTGACTAGTGAAACCTACATTACAACACTGTATCATTATCTCAAGTAACCTACTGTAAATAAAAACCATGATAGTGATTCAACATAGTGTTTCATTAATTTTACCATTCACCGTACAGATTTTAAATTATATAAAAAAAGTCAATTTCTCAAAAACTATGCGTGATTTAAAAAACTAAAACCAAATTTGGATTCAGCACAGAAAAATTTATAAAATCAACTATTGAAGTAAACAAAGATTTCAAAAAAATATTTTTTGTTGGCTTGTGTAATCCATCAATCCACTGAAAGTCCATTGTCATATACTAGTGAATTTATCTGCTTCAGATCATTAATACATGAAGCATTTATGATTCCGTCATCAGAGAAGGCTTTTCAAAAAGAAAGGAATACCATAAAGCAGCAGATCGCATGCGATAACCATATTCCAGTTAACTCAATTGAGGGAACATCTTCAATAAAAACTAAAAATTCACCATATCTGAAAAATCTGAGGAATATGCTAGCATGAGCTTTTCGCGAAAGCTCTCCAAAAACAAAATGCTACATTTTTCAAAATTCATCACAGTTACGTCATTTACTGGTAAGAATAATTCATTCAACGCAAAACTCAAAAGGAATAAGTGGAAAAAATCAAAAATACGAGTATAAAGAATAGAATTTGGTGACTTCAGCAAGAAAGACAGAAATATTAGCAAAAGGTACCGTGAGCATAATATGTCATCAGATAAGAAATCAGCTATATATGGACATCTACAAGAAACAAATCACACAATAATTAAATAAAACATGGATATAATCTATAAGGGACGTGAGAAAGGGATATGAATCTGTTGTAAGCATTGAAAATGAATAGATTGAATAAAAATCCCAATTTCAAAACCGTCAATGAACAACTAGAACTATATCTCTCCCCTGTTGCACTTGTGAACTTTGACAACTACACTACTTTTATGAATCAACGCATCATATTTCAAAATATTTTGTTGGCGTTAATGAAAACTCGAACTACAATGTTATATTTGGTGAACGCCTCGTATATGCCATTTCTGAATGTGATATGTTTTGACTGTGGTTCAGTGTGTTTAGCTTTTATTCGCAAAAATATAAAAATAAGACGTACTCGATACTGTTTATTTGTAAAGGATTCTCGATTGCGTTCATTCTAAATCACGTAATTTAACCAGTGATGAATGTGTCCCAGCAGTATTACCTTTGGGAGAAGGCTGGAGTTACCGACGAATTGTTCGTCGATTCGATGTGCCTCACTCGTCCATCACATGGATCTTGCAAAGATTCCGTGAAAAAAGCAATCGTGTTCGCAGATCAGAACAAGGACGGAGTCGAGTAACTACCCCTATTCAGGGTCGATATTTGAGAATTTTGGCACTTCGACAACGGTTTGTTGCAAATCGAAGTCTACAAATTCAGTTTCAAAACGTGCATGCTATACAAATCGGTACAGAAACTATCCGCCAGCGACACAGGGAATACAACATAACACCTAAGATTGCTGCCCGGGGTCTTCTATTAACTGCAGACCATCGAAGGGAGAGACTACATTTTTGCTAGGGAACACGTCATATGGTTAGAGGCTGGCTGGAAACGAGTGTTTTTCACCGATGAGTCCAGATTTTGTTTATACAATAACAACAGACGTGTTCGTGTGTTACGACATCCCAATGAACAATATGTTCAATGTAACTTTCCAGAAACCACATTAGTTGGTGAAGGCTCCGTTATGGTATAAGATGGTATTTCTTCAACCGCACGTATGGACCTCGTAGTCATACACAATGTATCCGTTATAGCTGAAAGACACACAATGTAGACCTTGGAGCAACACGTGATATCATTCCCCCCTTATATCGGCGAAAATTTCCTACTAATACAAGATAACGCAAGACCTTATATTGCACAGACAGTCAGAAATAGCTTCGAAGAGATTGAAATCAACACCATGGCATGGCCAGCGCGTAGCCATGATACGAATCTAATAAACAATATCTGGGATATCCTTGGTAGGCGATTGCAACCAAATAACCTATAAGCTGGGGAAGAGACTGATTTAGGTTTGGAGAGGACTGGACCAGAATAAAATAAGGGAGATATAGTTTTAGGTTTGGGCCGACGACGTAATGCTGTTAGAGGTGGAAACACTCGTTATTGGCACTTTTTTGTATATTTTTGTCAACCATTCTCCAACAATAGTTTGTTTGTAATTAACTTTTTTTATGTTACGTTAAACCTCAATTACTAATATTATGTAGGTTATTTCGAAAGGTGTTTCATTTTCTATTCCTCCTCTGACTACAAATAAAATTGATTCATTGCCGTGTTGCATTGATTTCTTGAAGAAGTGTAGTTTAGGATTCATTGGTATTTGGAAAAATCCAAAAGTACTGTTTTTGGATCATTAATCAGTAATTTTGATATGTTATGGAAAAGAAATAATGATCATTTTGGTATCCCAGATAAGGTATTTATGATTCTATCAACATTTTCGTTATTTCAGATACACGATTGATTAACTTACCTAAAATTGACTATATTGTTACGTTTTCACCCGTGGGTTCGATAATGATTGACTACACTGAATACCAATAAAACTTCATTTCACTTTCAATATCACAAAACACTTCAACTGAAACTTCAACTATTGTCTATGTCTATGGCCATATTAGATCGTTCCGCGTACCGCACTGTAGTCGCATTACACTGTCCAGATAGGCGTTTGGTTGACGCTTATATTTGGCAATCAAAGGTGGTGGAATGTTCCTTGCAATTTCATTAAGCGACGGTACCGATATTCTCGTCACATCTAGAATGACGACAAACATTGATGATTCGCGAAACGTCATTCGAACTGAGCGCGCTCTTAGCCATGTCACAGTTGGTTAATGGCTACCAGTGGTGGCCGGCGTTATTTCCCTTAGGGCATGATTTATAATAAAATTATTTTGTATTCAAGAGTTTTTTGTCAAACTGCGTCAGTTTACTTGAGAATGTTTCGTAACAAGACTGGAAATTAGCCGAAAGTTATTTTCTCTATCCTATATTCGTGAAACACGCCGTTATTTTTCCATTGCAGTAGTTACTCTTTTCCAAAGTAATTTCTGAATATCGTTGGTAACCTACGTCAGAAACGAAGAATGATAAAATGATATGCGATCTTCACCGGTCTAATCAAACGGTACGTCCTATATTATTATTTGAAAAAATAAATCGCATCCACCATATTGGGTTATTAGCTGTTTAATAGTGTCAAAGATCTGATAGATATACAAAATAACCGATTATATATTTGTTTTTCGAAATGGATCATTTTCAGGAGTGTCCTGAGGTTGTTTTTATTTTTTATTATCGATAGAGTCTCACTGGTGGCAGTACATAAAAGACTTCAATTTTTTATGTCACAGAATCACATACGCTGATCCATGAAGGAGGACTTCATTTTCCTTAGGAAGGTGTGCTTTTGAACAAGAGGACTGGAAGCTTTGGAGAGTTCTGGAATTCACGGCTCTCTATTAACTTTCTTACTGTATTTGGAGGACTTCAGGTAATGTAATAAACTTGTGGACTAAAAATTTGAGTCCTGCTATTTTGTGTTGTGAAAAATGGTGTAAGCTATCAGAATACATCTGAAAGTACTGGTATTCTACTTATAAATGCCGAATTCTAGACCCTGGTTACTTGTGATCACTAAAACATCTGAGAATAGTTGTTCTTCATCACTTCTCCATATCTTTGTGTCGAAAGTAGTAGATACAGCACCTAAATATAGAATCCAAGTCCTTGCTGGAGGTTCGAATAGACCCACTCAATTTTGACCTAACTTTGGAAAGTATCCAACTCCTCTTTTGCTTTCAATTCGAATCTGCTGATGAACTGATTGAATAATAATTGGTTTTATTTATGAGTTCATACATAGGTAATAAGTGCATACATAGCTCTTATCAAATGGCAGGATTTGTTTTTTGTCTATGTTCAAAACATCTGCTTTTCCATCCAACCCTATTTATATTTACAATTTCAAAAATAATAATTATGCAATAACTACGAATGAAGATTGTAATTATTGAGTGAGAATAGTAATAGTAATTCATTGATGCAACAGACCCTACAGTGTAAAGCACACGTCATAAAAGAAGGTAGAACATAGTGAAAATCGCAAAATTTCTCTAAGGAAAATACATAAAAAAGATCTGATACATGGGTCAAAACAAAACACAAACACTTCAGACAATCGCACATATTAAGCTGTGTACATTTCTAAAACTTATAATATTTACGGAACATAGATGTACATACGTAGAAATATAATAAAATATAGAATTGAACATGATCAGTCAACTCAGAAACCGAATAAAAATAATGTGGCAAAAGAAAATTTACAATCTTTTTCTTAAATAAAAGTGAATTGGGAGTCTTTATTTCTATTGGTAACAAGATTGTAGTACAAAAATTCTTCTGGGAAACAGAATGCCGGTCTTTTGGTAACCTAATGGAGTTTGCTTGTCTTGTACTGTAGCCATGCACTTGATATTATCTAGTCAGCCCACTTATTAGCGCATGTATTTCTCTCAGAGAATGTTCGATATATATTGAGAAAAGTGGTAGTATTTTGAATTGAACGAAGAGAGGGCGACAATGTTCTCTGAAACCAGAGTTTGTCAAAATTCTCAGAGCCTTTTTCTGTTAAAAAATTTCTACAGATTCAAAGGAGTCGCTTCATATGACAATGTCATATGTGCATGAAATATTGCAAAATACGTACTTTCCAGAGTTCCACTATCAACATATGATTTGAGCTGAAGTAGTAGAAACAAAGTGCTCGAACGTGTTTGCTTCAGTTGCTCTATATTCCAGCTGAACGAATTTGTTTTCGAGTACACAGGAGTTGATCGGGAACGTTATATTTTCGGTTCTATCATCATTCTACCAACTTCGTACCAGTGCTTTGCTTTTTCTTGAATATCTAGCGACAGAGTTTCTAATTGTACAAGGTCATTGTGGGAATAAATCAATATTGTATCGTCAGCAAAAAGAGTACACTTATTGGGCAATAGGAGTTGGTGTAGACCATTTATATATATTATGAAAAGTAGAGGGGCCAGGTATTGACCCTTGTGGTACGCGATGAAAAATATTTTTTATCTCTGATGTAACATTTTTTATTTCTACAACTTGGGAACAATTTTTCAAATATGAATCTATGAGATTCAGGGATACCCCGCTCAATCCATAAATAATTCAACTGTTCAAAAAGAATGTAATGAGAGACACAGTCGAAAGCTTTGGACAGGTTGCACAACAACACAGATGTGTGATATTACCTCGACAATATCAGCCACAACATTCATCATTGCTCAAGATGTTGAGCAGTGTTTCCGAAAACTATATTGTGATTCATGGAAAAATTCATTCTATTCAAAGTAATCAGCCAGTCTTGTCTTGATCAATTTCTTCAGAATCGATACAGATACAGCAATACGGAGTTAGCGATATTTCAAATTCCATGTTTTCCCGGGCGTTGGCCCTGCTTATTAGACTCGCACACATGAGTGTTGAATTATAAACGCAATAAAGACTTCCTGCTTGCTCTGCCCACTCCTCACTCGCCAAAGAACGAAAACTATAACAGCGCGACTAGCAGGAAAAACGACGAAATTAAAAATTCCCTCGGCTGACAGCTCCATTTCCTACGACTCACGCAAGCCGGCGCTATTTTGTTTGAATATAGCTATAGTTGTGCACAATAAAGGATTCCTTTCACGTGAAGGCATTCGCATGTCATCGAGAAACGCGGAGGCGGTATTAAAACGCAAACAGAAGGAATAGACGGGCGATATTGACAGGATTCTGCTTAACTTTTTATTGCTCGATGGATTGCATATTTCATTTTAATCCTTGGTATATTAATTTCACCGTTCAATGCAACTTGAGATAGACTGTGCTTTGTTGTTCATTGATTTGTTTAGACAATACGAGTATTGAAAAATATGTCTTTCTCCAATTAATACTGTTTGATATTCAGAAAAACTACATTCTCATTATGCCAGAGAAAATCTTATTGAAAACATCGTTGGAGTGACTTCAATCCAAAATTGAAATGAATGCCAAAGAAAAAGTACCAGTGCCACTGTGGTATTTCTGCAGAAACGATTTGGAACATTGGAAATATATTCAGAAAAAAATCTCACCTTGTCGCCGGAAAAACTTTAACAAGCATCTATTGGAAATTTCATCATGGAGTAACTGTTACAATTTATATTTGAGTTGAGAAAGTATCCAACACCTAAAAATGTATCAATAGTGATGATAATGACAAAAAACAATTCATTTATTAGGCTTCCATGAAAATGGTAGGCATGACTAGTGCTGTCAATCTCCGTCAGTAATAATGGGATGACATGATCTGTGTTATTGATGACTTGTTTATTTTATGGAAATTCATGATCACTTCAATAAGATGAATGAAAACACCTTTTTGTCTAATTTCCACTACGTTTATTTATTCTTACGACCGGTTTCGGAGTATCCAGTAAAACTAACTTACTCATTATCAAGTAAAACTAACTTACTTGATAATGGGCTAAACCTCGAAACCGGTCGTAAGAATAAATAAACGTAGTGGAAATTATACAAAAAAGTGCTTTAATTTTATTTAAGAGATGACATGGATCGAACGCTGTGAATTTCTAATTTTCTAGATATATATAAGCAATTTATTTTTTTTGAATTGGAAACTTCATTAGAGGTAGGTAGGAACTGAAAGACTAGCTATGAATTTTTTGGTTCATTCAACTGGAAAAGAATAAAAAGCAATTCAAGAAAGAAGTAACGAATTGAAATCCGGTATTATTTTATATTATTATGAAGGTTTACCTCCAAAAATGAGAGTATATTCAACATCCCGAATGTCTATCTTATATATACATGTATAACTATATATACAATACAAAAATATATAAGAATAATAATAAGTCAAAGTTAAAATATGCTTTATTGTCTGAAGATTTTTATCTTATTGACAAAGCTTGGTTAAAATAATTAAAATAAAACAAAATTACACATTAGATATCGCTACATAGTTAGGTAAAACAATACACTATGAAATAATATACAATGCTGGTGTGTTGAATAAAATTCACGAGTAGATACTGAACATTTGTATATACAATAAACAAAAGGTGATCAATCAATCAATACTTTTTTGCCATAAAGAACAAGGAATCCTTGTGGACAAAGCACTTGTCACATTTGTATGAAGGAGAATTGAGTTTAAAGTTCTCAGCCATAAGAGAAAGAGAAGAAAATTCATAATTCAATTAAAGGTATCTGCATAAAATTCTTCCAAAGTATAATACGGACGACTACACAACAAGAGGTAAACAGCCTTTTTAAAATCATCTATGCTGTTGATTTCTCTAATAAAAGCAGGTAGATGATTGAATACCTTGCAACCATCATAAATTATAGAGTCCTTCACTGAAGTACAGATTGGCCTGGGTAAGTGAATACTGTTCTGCTCTTCTGCTCCTGGCAGGTTTTCAAGAACTTTTCCTGAAATTTCATCAATTCCATGCGTCTTTTTTAGTTGTAATTGATGACATGACTTCTTTCAACTCACTAACATCCGTATCATAAAATAAGAGTGACTGATATAATTTTCAATTCATCTCCAAAGTTTATGGTTTTTATCCATTAGGTATTAATTTTTGCACTATGTTCACAGTGCGGATATAGATTTGTTTCTCCACTGATGCAGCTTTTCAATATATTCCCAATATATGCGCCATAAAACTGTAACGACACTTTTCGAATGGCACGTCTATGAGACTTCGGTTTTAAATAATCTCTGTTTATTTTATCATGCTATATCCTCTTGGAGCAACAGTATTATTTCTAATCCTCTTTGTCATTACTATCTGCAGTTTATATAGCATGAGAGGTCTATATGACGCTCGTCACCAGATTGACGGGATTGAAAACTGGAACTATGAAGTTTCATCTTCACATTGGCAATTTCTACTTCGAAGAGCTTGAACGAGATATTTTATTGTGAGTTGAATAAAAATAACAAATAAATGAGACACAATTCTTCATTATACTCCTTTGTAGAAACAAAATTTCGAACATTTCAATTCTTGTTTTGGTTGATTTCTGTTTCACATTGACTGTTTTCATCTGATAATTTCTCAATGGCCTCAACAATTTCAATTTTTTTTGTGAGTCAATTGTCCATATATCCTTCAACGACATTGGTAGACTTCCAGACAGAGTGTCCCTTCAAATGTGTGATGTCTCCACCATCATCAGCAAATAACGTCGATTCCCAAAACTATGGTGATCAACATGCTGAATCGAACATTTTCCTTTTTTTTGTAATTCACGAATAATATGTCATGTGGAATATGAGATGGCCGTTAAGATAAATATTGCTTATACAAAAGCAGGTGCTCTTGCCCAATTAAAGTTCTCTCAATATGTATTTTGCGATCTGGTATTTTTAAAAGCAACATGTCTTCATCGTTTATCGGATCAATTGACATTCTTTTGTTCCCGTCTACATGCACTGGCCAACCCAATAATTGTAACTACCTGAGAATGAAATGAAATGAGTTGATACTTTTGAATCCTACAATTGTAGGTAAAATTACCTTTAGCATTAGATATGTTTCATTATTTGCTTCCCTAATGAATTTGATGATCTGCTTGCTGTTGAAGACTTGACATTTATACTCTTACAACCAACAGAAAGGCAATAATCTTGGGAAAAAGGCTATGTTTACATTGTTCTTCACCAAAATGGTACTTCTCAACATAGAGTACATGCTTCACATGGCAAAGGATTTGACGGTTTTTACACCAAATAAGCCAAAAGTACATCCTCTGTAATGGTTTTGCATTTTGTTTTGCATTTCTTCATATCCTTCCATTTCTAGAAAAGATTATAAACATTTTCGTAGCTGGACTTTTACTTTTTAGGTAATAATTATGTTGTAGCAGCAGCTGCTGCATTGGAAATTTCGTAAAGCACATTTTCAAACTCACTATCGCTGCAATAGTGAGTTTGAAGAGCCCAGAGCGATGAGACATAACTTATTTTCACATAGATGAAACCTTAAGTTCTCAACAGCGTCTTATGTTCTTTGAAGTTCGCCTTGTGACACCTGGGCAGGTAGCAGGTAAGAAAGTTAACTAAAAATAAGGGTTACTTAACTTGAATTTGTATGGCTGATTTCTATATATGTTTTGTAGAATATTATTCTTGAATAGTATCATAAGTATCAGTCACTTTAGACCAAAACTTTTGTCAGACGCTTTAAAGCTCCTTAAAAAATAAACGAAATTTAATTATTTTCACATGTCTGATTTTTAATATGTTATTCAGATAACTATCACAAAGTTATATATCATTAGTTAGGCAAATTGTAGTGACCAAACATCCCCTAAACACAAAAATTATTCAGCCGAGAGAATGAGCGCGATATCACTTTGTGCATGCATCTCAGAGTAAAATACTTACTCTTTCGATTTAATATTTCAGTATCTCTATTTGAATGAGACGAACTTCAACATTGTAGTGATCACTAATTATCATTTAAGTATATTTATTTATTGCATATATTCTAGAAAACAAATTTATTCCGTTCAATTTTCTTTCATGAAGAATCATTTTCATTTTATCATAAGAAAGTACCAGTTGGAACTATTAAAACACAAATCATTCTATAAAAAAATATTCAACTATGATTAAGTTTTAGTTCATCTTTGAATCATCGTAATTGTCGTCATAATCATTGGAGTTTTCATCATGATATTGTCCATTTGACTCATCATTCTTATCACCATCAGCTATGTTGTCGTTGCTGGTAGCTTCTTCTTGAAAAAATAGATCAAAAAATAAGAAAACATTAAACTCCATATATAAAATATTGTTATAAATCATGCCCTGAAGAAAGTAACGCATTCCGCCACTGGTACACTGGTAGCCGCAAACCATCTGTGACGTGGCAAGGAGTGCGCTCGGCCCGAGTGAAGTTTCGCGAATTTTCGATGATGTTCGCCTGCATTTCTACACGATATACTAATATTTCTCGTATTTTGAATAATATACTATATGGTGGCAAATTCTTACATCATCCGTATAGTAGGTAATTTTGGTAGTTTCATTTTGTGGAAAGATTCCCAAATCATTACCATAGAGTAGGAATAGTCATTGTTATCTTGATTGGTAAACTCATTGTTTCATTGGGTGGTTTGACTTTTAGAGTAGATGGGAATTGAAAAATTCTAATAGCAAATCTATGCGTTTCACTTCACTTAATAAATTCCAATTAATTATTGCTTTATATAATGTAAAAATTTGAATTATATGACTTTCTATCTACTCACTCATTGATTATTTTCCCCGTGTCTGAGTATAAGGTAATTTAAAATTTGAACATCCAGAAATAGATTCTACACTCATTAAATGGACATGTAATAAATCAATTACTGATTTCCACATCAGAAAAAAGATTCACTTGATGAGAAGTATTCAATACTATTTGGTCATTGAATAAACTTTCAGAATTTTCAAATTAATCCATTTTCAAGCATTCTGAAAGATTTAGGTTCAAAAGAGAAATCTTTCCAATGTAACACGAAATATTCGTGGCGGTAGTCAGGCCCTTCTGCCAGAAGATTTTTTACAAATGTGAAATTAGTCTTCACATCAAGAAAACTAATCAAATGTTCTTTTATTCGTTGGAAAAAGTTCTTCCCAATATTTACCAGTTATGGAAAAGAACTACAAGTAAACTTATATACTCTTTATCTATGCGAACCTGAAGTTTTGTCTTAATTGTTTTCAATTGCTTACATCATCAATTGTTTTGTAAATCACGCCATTTTTCGAAAAACGAGCGATATTATTGATCGATACACCAAAGTATGTCAATAATGAAAATTCAAGCAAATGTTTTGAAAACAATATAAACAAAACTTCAGTGTCGAAGTAAATAAGTTGACTTGTGTCTCTAGGCCTTACATTGGCCAAACGGGAAGAATATTTTCCCAAAGTTAAAAGATCATAGGAGTAGTTTCTTAAATTCCAAATTTGCAAACCATTCTGTGACTTGTTGAATATCAATTTCATGTAAAGTCACAAACTCATTTGGAACTGGAATTATGTATTATGAATACAGTGACAGAATACTTGATGAAACTTAATAACACTATCCATGATAATAATCATATAGAAGCAATTGATGGTAACGTAACAATTATAAATCAATTCGAATTTGAATGGTTGGGAGACTATAACTTCAAAATTTATATTCAATTGATACTGGCGAGAAGTGGATTCCATTTTTTGGTTTGTCCTAAAAAATGTCGGATTGTCAAAACAACTCATTCATCACCCTTCGTGGAGATCCGGAAAAAAACACTGTTTTCTCCTAATACATCAACAAAAAAATGCTTTCATTACAATTTTCGTCGCCCAAAAACGAGCAATTTCTTTTCAACGAGAACACACAAAAAGACGTTGAGATAAGGCCACACCGAATTAGATACTACAACAATTTGTCTGACTAGAGTCCCCGAGTGACATTCCGATATAATTAATTACAGGCACAAACATTATAGCTAGGGGGCAAAACGTCAAAATATTTCTGTCGAGAAGAACTATGGAATAGTCCCGTCAATAAATATTTAATACACCAATTCTTCAGAAGTCCTCAAACATAACTTCGATTTTTTTTTCTTTTTTTTGTACTGTTCCAAATTTGAAACCTTTCAGAGCGAGAACATCAAGGTAAACAATAGCGATACGGTATAATTCTACAAAACGGTACCGATTTGCACAAAAATTTGTCAATCACTGAAAAACAGGAAATGACATCTCCATTTTGTATAAAATTGGTTCCCTGTGCCTTCAGCGTCCTTTGATACCAAATTATGATCACAATACTTGATTATTAATCAATATGATGGCATAATTCCATGTGCCTTCAACCATTTTGTTCATACTATGGTTACATTGAAGATGATCACAGCGGTGATCGAAACATGTATGTTTATTCCAATTAAATAATTGAATATATTCCCATATTGTGTGGAGAAGACTTCGAGTTCAGCATCCTTTTTTCAATCACAAAATTTTTATTTCGTCAACCTCTTCTGTCAACATCCTTATTGTCAAATTGTTCAACTTGAAAATGAACTGTCTGTAGCTTAATGCACTGAACTGTTGGTATCGAAGTTCAGTCAGGTTTTTTACAGTTTTGGCACCATACAGTGTGAGAGTTCAATTGAAATATCAATTAAAAATAATTTCTTCACTTTGATTTTCAACTAAACAGTAGTTTCAACTGTTGCCCGTAACTTTTGAATATTATTGAAAACTTCAATGAAATTATTTTTCTCTCTATCACAAAAAGCGGATATTGTATAACATCCAGTGAATATATGACTGGAAAAGAATTTTTTGTGATATCTGGATATTTCGTCAATATGGCTTTTGACAAATTAAATCGTTTCGAGGTTTTATTTTTGTTGAGTTTGAAAAACATTTCTTTATCATCAGGTGCTAAAGCGACATGATTATCACTAACAGATCAATGTTTTTTGCTGCAACAACTATATCAAGGAAGTTACTATAAAAGTTGATTGTACAATTAAATTGTTCGGACCAGTTTCCGCTTAGCTTCATTCAGTTTGGTGTTTCTCCTAAAACTTTCTATTCATTTGTATTCAGAAGAATCTCTATCATGATCAATTGAAGTATAATATATTCAGCAATTATTTCAGCAAATGCTACTTCGTACTTAGGCATGCTATATAAAGCACAACCAAAAAATTATAAAAAATTCAGAAAAAATATACAATTATTAGAGAACAGTATTTACAATCTCTTCGAGTTTTATGATAAATGTTCGGATCATTGATGTAACTGTATGTAGTTTTATCGTAGGTATTAGGTTGCTTGTGATGGCTTCTCTTATACAAATATAAATTTGTCGATTAAGAAAATAAATGATACAACTACTACTATAACTTATACATGGTTTTTCTAAAATGATCAAATTTCATTATTATTTTAGCCATCAAAGACAGCTTTGAAGTTGATGAATAGTTATTACATAAATATCTAATATTGATTGCCATAGGAAAAATTTTTTCGAACAAAAGCTACGCAAAACTAATTTTTTACATGAATTTCATGAATACTGATTTTTACATTTCAAATATATCTGTTCGCTCTTCAATAATTCAATGAGACAAAAATTTAATAAAACATTGTAATCAGAGGAAAGTACTTGATTTGGCCATTATAATCGGGAGGCAAAACGTCGAAATATTTCTAAAAAAGCCAACGGGTGGTAGCTGTTCCTTGATTTCGAGTTAATTTCGATTGTTTATGTTTTCTCGCTTGAACAGCATATGAATTAAATTTCGTGAGGTGTAGCAGCAGGTGAATAAACTTTCATTATTTCAAGTGACACACCTTGTCTGTTATCTCTTTGACAGCAATTATGATACTACCTGAAGTAATTCTATACTTCAAGCATGAATTATTTCATTTACACATTATGAATAATGGATAATATTCAATTTCAGCCCTTAATTTGAATACGGTGTTTCATTTCAACTTATTCTACAGGTGGGGAAAACCAAGCATTTGATAGATGGGAGAATAGATATGGTTTTAGAGGTGGCGCTTTTGCAAGACTCTGGATAACTTTACAGGCTGAAGTCAGAATCATATCGCTATGTAGGTAATGCAAACTCAGGAATCCAAGCCCTTCCTCTTACAACTGTGTAACGAACGATTCAGAATGCAAACTGCTTAGAAAATGCATAATTTCTTATTGAATCGGCTCCTATAAAACCTATTTCACTTTTCCGAAAACGAGAGGAATGAGACAGAGGCTAATCTGACTATTTCTGGTCATCAGCATTGATTTAAATGTATCCATCAGCAGCCATAGAAATCCTTTTAGACTTATCTTCTCTTCATAACCTTCTGGAGAGAGAGAGGGAGCCTAGATGGACTAGAGGGACCAATGAGACCGTATTTCAGGCAGCAATCTACGCGATTGGTTTATGTATGGTGTGATGTCGAAAACCAACCTCATACATGAATAAGTGAAAAAATTCTCAGATTGTTAAGCTCTAAAGGCAACTGCCTCTCACCAACAAGTCCAAATTTCTAAAAGAGACTCCTGAATACAAAAGCTAAACATATTGTTTCTGGTCAGGATTCCTGGTCCTACTGGCCTGGAAGGCAATAAAGCCTTATCAGGATGAGCGTTTCAGGCGGATTTATTGGAACATAACCTCTCAGTAGCATCGTTTTAGGCTTCGCCGAACAAAAAGAGAAAAGAAGAGTTTTAGACTTCTGGCAAAGTGACATCACTGTCCCCGTCTGATAGATTCACTTTATGATAACTCCATTTGGAAGACTGTATTGGTTTTTTTATTTGACCTTAGAGATCATCTACTAAATGAAGTAATGGTCTCCGTTGAGTCGCTGGACTTATTTGATCGAGTTTGATCAGGTGTTAGCTGTAATGAATCTTTCATTTAGGGAAAATACACAACCAAAGCGCTGGAGATTAAATCCATTGAGAAAAACGTTCTCAGGAAGTTTATTCCACATGAACGCAGTTCTCCAAATGAAAGAGTTTTTGAACAGCGAAGT
>WOGR01001346.1:0-20258 GCA_015342045.1 Leptinotarsa lineolata | reverse complement strand
GACTTCCTTCAATAGGAAGACTCAACAAATTGTCTCCTAGTCCGGATTCCTGGTCACACTGGCCTGGAAGATAATGAGGCTGCTGACTCCCTTGCAAAGGAAGGTGCTGCAAGTAGTTTCATCGGACCAGAACCTGTCATTGACATTGCTTTAAGCATTGCCAAAAAAAATTGAACATCTGGATGGCAAGAAGTTTTAAAGACTTCTGGCAAAATCTCCCAGGATTGGCTAACTCCAAGGCTTTCATTCACCCTTCGAAGCTTGAAACCAAAAATTCGTTGGATTTCAGTAGGGATGAACTACGATATCTAACAGGCCTCCTTACAGGTCACTGTCGTCTGAATCATCATATGCAGAGACTCAGACTGTCAAAAGAGAGTGTTTGTCGCCTCTGTTTGGAATATTATGAAACAGCAGAGCACATACTTTGTGCTTGCCCCGCCGCGGACCGAATCAGGTTTTCGGAGTTTGGTAGAACCACACTTGTGCCAACTGACCTGAAAGATCACTCATCATACAAACTAATCGGCTTCATCAAGAAGCTAGGTTCATTTGGTCGAGTTTGAATAGGTGTGAGCCACAATAAACCCTTGCGGTTTGCGGTGGAGGGTCAAATAGACCCACTAACTTCCGACCCAACCTAATGTATCCTTTTATATATCATACTGAGTGGCTGATAATGTTCAACAGAAGAGAGTTGCATCTGGCTAACTTCGTCCATAATAAGAATAAAACAGCAACGTCAATATCTTCTGAAGAAGTTGACATACAGACGCGATACAAATGATAGAAGTATCAGAAATTGAAATGAATATTGTATCCCACAGCATAAATCCAAAGAGTTTGAGCGATCCTTCTCTCATCAGGCCGTTACTATCCATAATAATATCGAAGAAAATATGAGAAAGCTCTCTTTATCATCTTTTAAATATAGATTTGAAAAAAAATCACCTGAATAAACAATGATCTTGAAAGCAAGAAACAGTTTCCTGAAAATCAGTTAATTTTATTTGTATGTATCTAACTATGTATGCTTGTTTAAAGGATGGCTATGTATGCTGTGTAACAAATATGATTAGTTTGAAGTCTGTATTTGAAGTAGAAAAATACTTCCTACTAAGGATATTTATCTCCCAAACGAAGTCGCTACTGTAGCAATGCTAGGCTTCAATTTTATATCGGGGAGAAGGAAAAATATGAATAGCCAAAACTCAAAATTAGAGCAGCCGCTGTCACCATTTGTAATTTAGAAATGAAGAATAATACTTACTAGACGTTATCTGCGATACTTTAGACGTTATCTGCGGAAGTGATCACCATCCAACGATTTGGCTCAGCTTCTCCTGTTTCAGAATAGAAAATTTCTCACTTAACTCTTTCCGGGCGCTTTATCAGGATATGTTATTGATACCTCTTATATGAACTTTCCCTAGGGATTTCCTTCATTTATATGAGATATGAAAAAACTACTTCCACCTTTCTCCCAGTTTCTCCTACCAGTATATTTACAGGCAATGATACACCGTATCCAACCTTGATGAGTATAATAATGAAAATCATAATAATAAATGTAAAAGCTACGAATAAAATGTAAAGGACAAAAACAAAACGAAAAGACCAATACCAAATCATCGAACGAAACACATCAACCTAACCAGACCACAAGAAAGTGCTCAACCAGCATTCGCTCGTTTATTCATAAACACTTCATTCAACAACTATATCTGAGCCAAGCTATTTTAATAAATGTTCACCCACAGTATTTCAATGAAAAAAATATGTATATGGTTAGTCACCAGACAAAAAAACCCTAAATCTTTCTTACCAATAGCTTTCTTTTTTCGTTTGGCTGTAGATGTTTCTCTTTTCTGAACTTCCCGAAAGTACCTCGTATATTGCACTATTCGAATAACTGTCGCGATCAAACTCTCGTTTGCTCCTCACTTCCAAATACCTACTCAATCAATTTTCCGACTTTATCTCCCCAACAAAAAAATTCTTCTCTAATTCAATTTTTTCCGCTCCACTCACCCCTTTCGACGACCCACAAACCACGACGGACACTTCTCAACTCTCTTCTGACCCAACTCGCCTCTTTCGACGACCCGCAAACCACGACGGACACCTCTCAACTCTCTCACCCAACAAAACCTCCTCTCTCGCCTAAAAAACCCCTACTTTCAATCAGAAAATTCAGTTCTGTATTTTATGTATTTCGGTCACTTCGTGATGCGTTAAGTATTTCGGTCCTTTTTAATTTATTGTTAGCATCTCGTTCTCAGCTTATCGCTGACTCTTCAACTGAAACCCAACTGTATTTCATAAACAGAGTGTCGCCGGCTATCAATAATGATGAGATTTTTCGTCTGGCCCTTACAAAGTAACTATGAATGAAATCCAATGTATCTGGTGGTTAAGAAATATGCCTTTAGTACATAGAAATCATGTATACTTCCGTTCAGTAATATATCGTTTTCTTTTGGGAATCTTCTGACATTTCTCGGTTAACTTGATTCCCATGAACTTTGGACAAATATGTTAGACCACAAAACTCACGATATAATATACAGGGCGTCTTCTCAGAAGGCGAAGTAAAATAAAGGACATCTATTATTAAATTACCTGCTATAATCACCTTGTCGAATATAGTCGATATATAAGCAGGAATTTCGTTGAAAGACTTCCTTCATCACCTGAATATCTATAGATCATATCAAAAGGAGACTCGGCGTTAACCTCTTCACGAAATTGAGTAACATAGGTCATTTTGAGAAAAATGGTTCCTGTCTCAAAAATGTCAACTACTCCATGCCTGCTCTGATTTCTTCATAAGTAACTTGAGATTCTATACTGACAAAAATTATACTTTGATAGTGGAAAAGTTTTCAGGAACATATATTATGGGAAAGTTATGATCTTCCAGGATAAAACTCAATAAATCAATTTTATTCTTGAAGATTGAATGTTCAGATGAAAGATGCTCTGAAATATGCGTCGGAATCTAATATTTTCATGAGGAGTAATATTGATTCCAAACTGCTCTTGTCTTTTTGCTGTATCTGAAAAAATATTTCTGGCGATAGTTATTTGTAAAAATAAATCTTCTGATACCAACACTTTATGCAAGATATCCGAATTTGAAGCGTCACTACAGCGCTCGATTTGGAGGACATGGTTGTGTTTTTTTTTCTCAGAAGTTCACGGGTGAATCTTATTACGTCTAAGCAGCATAGATAGACGTGGAGATATCCATACTCCATACTCATAAGCCAATGATCGCTTTTCTATCTCATGTCTGTTAAATTAGGAAAAAACTACATAACATGTAATTTGTTTGTTTGAGCTTTTTGCAATTGTAAACTCCCACCTTTTCGAAAAGATCGTGTTGTTGGTTTTACTGCGGAATACGTTCATGCTGATTTTCGCGAAACTGTTCCTTACCAATCTTTTTCAGTGATTGGAGAAACGTTGTAGATGTGTAGAGATAATAAGGTATCATTCGTCTTCAATACAATTGATAGTGAAGCCTGATTTATTTCTGTATTCACAAGGTTGCATTTCTTCTTCACTAACAGTGAAGAGGTCTTTTTGTTTCTACGTTATTTTTCCATATAGACTACAATATTCATCATCACAATTTATCACTTCATCGTTTGGAAAAATGCATCAGAAGATTCATTGAAATAACACTATCACCAACACTAAGGAAGATGATTTATAATAAAAATATTTTTGGGAGAAATAATAAATGTTCAACGTTCGTACTTCATTCAGCATAAATAACATTAGTTTTCTCTTTTCGACCACTAGTGTCTATAGTTCACTCTCAAAGAAGAGTTTTGAATGGTTTCAAAAATTGATTGTTCCGTTCTTCATAGTTTTTTCGATGTATTCTGCCGAAAAAATCTGAGTTGCAAGACTCCGAGTGAGAGCATTAAATTTCCTTGCAGTTCTCCACTAAATTGTTAATTTCTCTAGTTGGAGTTGAAACCTCTCAAACCAGTGTTCCTCAATGTGGATGATCTCAGCTTTGGACCACTTGATGTTATGTTGATGAGTCCAAATATGCTCTACTCTTCCCAATTTCCTGGTTTCTCCTCGCTGTGTGTTTCTCTTGTGTCCGGCAATGCGGACGTTCAATGATCTTTTAGTTTTACCGATACAGGATTTGCCGCACTCACAGGGTATCCAGTAAATGCAATTCTCAGAATCGCAATTCGCGTTTGGTGGCCTGATTTTCGTGAGGTTTTACGCTGTTGATGTGCTTCAGAAAGGTATCTAGTTCTGTGTTCTCATTGGTCCATACTATGAAGATGTCATCAACGTATCCCAACCAGACACAAGGCTTCTTGTAGGCTTCTTCAATGGCTAGAGTTTCAAACCGCTCCATATATATGTTAGCTATAACTGATAATGGCGAAAATGACGATCCCATTGGCAGTCTTTCACAAAAAATGAACGTATCCACCTCGTTATCGAAAATCCAAGCACAGCAGCAATAACTTTTATATTTGAATGTATCATGGTATGATACAATGCCATCAACTAATTGTTTTCTGATTACCTCAATTTTTTTCGGCAAAGACAATAGCTCAAAGAAGCTCACATTCAGTAGGGTATCCATTCCCATGAAATACATCGATATGTCCCCTACATTTCTATAAAGGAAATTGGTTATCAACGAAAATGAATAGAGAAGGAATAAAGGCAATATTGTCCGAATGACCCGTCCTATTATTGAACGTCGAATCAAATGTTCAATCTCCTGGCTCTGGACGATTCATGCAAAAGTCACGAATCGCTACAAGTATCCAAATCCCCTAGAACCGCATCCAATAATTGAAATGCAAGTCTGTAAATATTTTTCCTCTAAACTCAAATCCCTGCTGTGCAGTTGTTGTTTATTTCAGCCCCGCGAATTCTTTAAGGAAAACAAAATTGAGAGACTTTCATTTATACGGCTATGTTAGGCTGTTTTTTGTTTTCCCTTCATCCCGACTGGATTCGAGATCAATTTTGTGAAGCGGTCTGTGTTTTGAGTTGATTGGCATCAGAAACAATGTGAAATAACAACAACTCTGCCGATACAATAAGAAGAAAATGTTTTTTATACTGAATTGTACGTACACCATTTTCCCAAGAAGATCTTGAGAGAATCGAAGAAAATATTTTCCATATCCTGGGATACTAGGAAAACAACGTGTATGATTCCCCAACCTCCAGAGATGTACGGTTTGAATGATCTCCATAAAGAAAGCAACTCGACTAGATCATTGGTATCCTACCTCGACTCTTCAATTGGTAAATTGTCAATATTCTCCAATTCTAAGTTCAGAAAGCTAACAAATTTCACACGATCACTCACTGTTATAAATTCTATGGACCTATCCAATAAACTTAATATCAACAATGATAATAACATTAAATTATTATCACCCGATGTTGAAAACCTGTTTGCAAATATTCTAACAAACGAATACCTTCCTCTGCTGAAAGACATAGATAAACATGATAGCAATCTATATATCACTAAGGACCTATACAACTTTTCCGACATATGCCTCAATGAATTTCAGCTCAACATATATACTTTAACAAGAGATTGATAGGGACAACCAACTGTTTTTCGACGATAGAAACCTACAAGCGCTAGAATAGTCGCTACAGAAACAAATCCAACGTTTCTGTGGTGCTAAATTAGACCTGACACCTCTGTAAAAAGCTGGAACTGACCTAACACAACACAGTCCATTCACAGGGTATCGACTGAACCCGAGCCAGTTACAATTCAAATACCACCAAAGTAATCAAGGGAGCCCTCGTCACCACTCACTACCTGTAAATACTGGTAACAAAATTGAATCAATCAACCTCGAGGTTTGGCACTGGCATAGCTATCACCCACAGCTAAAGATGTCCGTTGAAGTTATAGGTGTAACGTTCAACTTCTCTTTTAGACCACGGCTCCATATCCTGGTTAACCATCGTCGACGATTTACTTCATTGATTGATTTGGTGTTCTTGACAGTCATCATTTGCAAAGTTGTGGAAGATTATGAAACTTGAAGCACTGTGGTATCTGCAAAACTAGGTTTGTAGCAAAAATTGGACAAATAATCGGCAGTATTTCAGTGGTAACCACACAAGATATGATCACAGTCAGTAAAATGAATTCTTTATATTCCTCCACGGGTGACATTAAGTTGCGATACATATTCGACCAGTTTTACAAAAGCCCAAGCTCCGTCATTAGATTTTCTATGAACACAAGGTTTTCAGAATCGAAAGCAAATGTTTCTACAAACTGCATCCACTTGTTACCGGACAGTGCATATTTTCATAATTTCTTAGTGATTCTTTTTCCATTCAGATTAGATTCAAAAGTTCGTGTTTGGAGTTTTTAAAATTCAGAACCAAACTTGGGCCAAATTTTTGAACAATGCCAAATATCTTCAACCAGTTCTGTTCGAACGTTTCTGATAGATTTTTTTTGTGAAAATTTGCTTTTTTATAATGTCGCCTGCCTAGTCTGCCCAGTTAATACACTAAATCGTAAAACTAGAGAATAGATACCAGTTTAACAGAGTCTGTCAAGAACTATCGCCTTAGATAATTAGTCAATAAAAATCTCAGCAGAATAACGACGAATCACCAAATGATTATATCAGAATTCTGTCAATGTATGGAGTTGATTTAGGGACTTGTTAGTTAATCTCCATATTCCACTCACACACTATGGGATGACAGTTATAACTCAAGGGAAAAATATTACTGCTGAATTAATTGAACAATGAGCAGCACTCGTAGTTATTTCACCTCCGGAAAGTGTCCAAAATACCATTTTTGTTCTTGATACTGATAAAAAAATTATGAAATCGTCTGCAAGTTGTTCAACCTTCCATAACTTGAAGGAATCTAGGTACTCCTTTGAAGAAGAAACATATTGCGAATTATTATAGACCGATGATGCTGCTGCATGTTCTCAAAAAAGGTTAATGAAACTACCAACCGTGAGACTATCAGGATTTATGATTTTTATGAATATGGGGCACAGTTATGACTGAATCTTTCAAGAAATACAGCTCTCAGTGTTACCATCTTCATTCGGGTTTGAAGGTCGTCGTAGTTTGGAACTTCATTTGAATGTTTCGCCAGCACCAGTGGCTGGCTTCTTCAGAGGTTTATTTATCTTGATGATTCACCGATGACGAAACAGCTCTGTCAGTGGTTGCTAACGAACATTCTCTCATTCCTTCAGTCATAATTACTGATATTTGATTTGGAGGAGATCCGCGAAGAATTATTAATTTTGTTCAGTTCATTGCAATCAAAACGACAGAGGAATCTAGAAAAAGTTTGTATACTCTGTAAATTCCTGTAAATTCCAGTTTTTGAAATATTCTGAAGAAAAAACCCCAAACATTTCTCCCTAATCAAATTGAATGGGTAATATTTTTAGGAGTGAATAATTTTTGGGAAAAAAACTTTTGGCTTTCTACTTCTCCGTCTTGATACAAAAAAAATGTGGGAATCTTCCAAAGAAAGGAAGTAAGCAATCAATTTCATATACATACATGTGTAGATCATGCAAAGAAGTAACTTTCAGACACGAACTGAAAGAAAAAGTCCTCCTCCTGAAACAGCTACTTTCGTATTAACATTAAATTACACGAAAGAAAGTTCTTTCGAACCAAATCCTTCTACATGAACATTAAATTATGCAAAAACCACTTTTCTCCATTCAATTTGTATTTCAAACATTCGTTATGGAATTCCATCAGATATCATACACAGGATTCCTACCCAATATACTGAATGAAAGGTGAAAATTTCACTTTCATGAAACACTGTCATCCTCATTGGTAGAAATCGATGTTTCGCCGTTAGGCACTTGTCTTAGGGCTCTTTGGTATCAATCTGGATAACAAAAGAATTAATTGTGTATTTTAGAACAAAATTGAATAAAATTGGAGAACTGGTTTGCAGTAAAATTAATATGGCTTGATGAGGAAAGAGTAGCCTTCTTTCGGTTCCCAATGAAAATGAATGATTTTACATATACATTTGGAAACAAAAAATTTCTGAATATTGTCTCAATGTAAAATTAACGTTATAATAATATAAATATTGAAATTATAATCCAGTATTCACTGGATAAAACGCCACTGTCATGTTTCAATTTACTGTATTGCCACTGAAGGACCTGATCCGGATCCTTCAATTTTTCAACTCCTGTTTTATTTTGTCTCTATTTTGAATTCCAAATATTTCTGCATTGTGAAAGCCTCAACCTCTAGTATCGATTTTTATCCAAGTATATGTATAAAAATCGTGTTTTCGAAGCGAGAACAAACACGTTTTGTATATTAATGAAATAATTGTGGCTTCCATCATTGACTATCAATTTGTGAGATAAAATCCGCATCAATTGCCAGAATCCTTCAGCAAATATGAATGCATGCTGAATGTTCATAACAATTTGTCAGTAGAATATATTTTGACGTTTTTTTTTTCATACATAATCAAAAGTCCGTATTCAAAAAAATATTTCGATTCTCTCAAACTGAATGCTAGTAATAAAAATTAAATGCATCGTTGGAGAACAGTGGTAATCAATTATGCTTCTGTTTTAGTGAAATACTCGAACATATTTTTCCACTCCTGGCTAACTTACATAGAAAACCACTTTAGCTATAAATGCGGCATGTCTCACAAGTTTTCATTTGTGTGTCATAATTTTCAAAGCACTGCATTCTTCCAACATTTATTCATGCAAGAGATTGAGTAAACAGTCGAAAACATTGAGAATGGAGAGGATAATGGAGTTGTTTTCACGAGTAACCGGAAAAAATCATATTCTGCTAAAAAAAACAATATGAATAGAAAACAATTTCACCTAAATATATCATAATGTGAAACTTTAGGTTTGTGTTTGGACTGTTGAATGCTACGATAATACGTGGAATGAACTAACCACAATTGGCTTATCTTCTGAAAGGGTTTTTTTTTGGAAAAACGTTTAAATATTCATTGATAACCTCCATTGGTAAAGCTACACATAAACAATGGCGCATTCAAACGTCGGAATTTCGAGATTTACTCTCTTCGCTTGGATGGCGTCTTTATGACGTCAAACAAAGTAAATCAAAAATGCTGGCAAAAATAATGTGAGGCCTACACAATAGGTCCTATACTGTGTAGGCATCTCAATATTCAGGATAGGAGTAGAGAAATTTTCTCATTTTGAAAGCAAACTGTGACTTGCAGTAGTATTTTCTGTCGTGTTCACACGACCACCATCATCAACTTTATTTTTTCTTATGGGCACTACATTGGATTTTTTCTGTTTTGAACACAATCAGATTTCACCTTTTCAATGATGTATCATAATCAATTCCCATCATAATAGGCTTTGACTGTGATTTTTCTAAATTTAACTTTCAATTTGTTACACTCAACAACATTTTGTTATTGTACAAGTCATTGAATTTTTGGCGGGAAATGGCTTTCACGAATCAAGAAAAATGAGATATGATACAAATACGACAGAAACAGTGTTAGGATATCGGAAATGTGTTTAAACTTGTATCCCGAAAGACAACAACCACATTGAGCTATGTTCAAGTTATTGAATCAAAATCTCATCGAGTTTAGTTCATTTGAAAAGCCGAGGAAACTAAAAATCAGGAGACTGAAAAAAATTTGATAAATGAAATATGTATGAGGTAAGTTAGACACTGTGTCTTTTTCAAAAAAATCAATAATTCGCAGATGAACATGAACCCGGGGAAATCTAGACGTCAAATTTCCTCCAAAATGAATTTTTGTCTTACAAGTGCTTGTGGAGACATCTCAAAAAAAGCGGTTTGAAATGTTACAAAATACACATATCTCAAAAATTGCATCCAGCTGATCCCGAAAGGCGATTAGAATTTTGTAATTGGCTAATAAGAAGACCAGATTTTTCTGTTTTCCTGGACAAAGTAATTTGGACAGATGAAAGCACTTTCACGAATTGTAGGATATTCAACCGAAATAACGAACACATTTGGATCATAAACAACCCCAGGCGACTCCGAGAAATTCGACCTCGAGTACTATTTAGTATCAACGTGTGGGCAGAATTTTACAAAGATAAAGTTTTGGGTCCTAATTTGATGGAATTCTGAATGGAGAAACCTATCACCAGTTTTTAAAGTCGATTTTTGAAGACTATTTGGTTGATCTATCTTTGGCTATAACAACATCTGGTTTCAACATGATGGTTCTCCACCGCACTCTACCAGACGAGTATCTAATTACCTGACTGAAAGGTTTGGTGATACATGGGTAGGGAATAATGGGCTGGTGAGGTGGCCAGCAAGGTCTCCAGACTCAAGTGTTATGGATACAATCTTATGGGGTACAGTGAAAAATAGAGTTTATGGTCAGAAGGAATATCAAAATATTGAGGACCTTCAACACAGTATTGTTAGAGAGTTCGGAAGATTGGGGAGGAGGGAAATTAATTGTGCAGTGAATGATATTCGAAGAAGGGCCAGCATTTTGAGCATTTGCTGTGATTTACTTTTGTCTAATTTCAGTTGATTATTGTTATTTGTTCAATGTTTTATTTTCACTGAAAAAGACACAATGTCTAATTTACCTCATACACACCTCATTTATCAAATTTTGATTTTTGATTCGGTCTCCGTATCTTTTCATCGACTTTTCAAACGAACCAAACTCGATGAGATTTTGATCCAATAATTCGAACATAGTTCGATGTTGTTGTCGTCTTTCGGAATACAAGTTTTAATACATTTCCGATGTTCTAGCAGTGTTTCAATAACTCGTGCAATAACAAAATGTCATTGAGTGTAACAAATTGAAAGTCACATTCAGAAACATCAAAGTCAAACCCTATTATGATTAGAATGGATTTTTTTCAATATCTCAAATTTTTCGCAAAAGAAAAGTAACTTATAATTCACCATTGAAAAGGTACAATATGGTTCTTTTCAAAACAGAAAGAATCCAATGTAGCGCTCATAAGAAAAAATAAAGTTGATGATGGTGGCCAGAAGACAAAACGTCGGATAGCAAATCTGAAAACACCGTAATGTAACAGGGAAAAAGTGGCAATGTGAAAGTGTAATTCATTTCCGAATGCTTTAAAAAATAAGGCCAGAAAAAAATTAAAGCCATTTTCCGAAATTTCTGTTTTATCCGGATATCTTCGGATATACTCGGAATTTTATAACTTTCTCAGCGGCATATTGTTAGTCAAGTAAATGCACAACTTTGTCCCAATTCAACCATCTTCGTATCTGTCATAGTTTCCGAGTCCCCAATGGTGAGAATCGAATTTGAAACACCCTGTATATAAAAAAAGTAATGAATGAATTCGAAAATTATACATATTCTCAAAAACAAGTGGAAGTATTTCTTGAAAGTTGTAGTTTTACAATGTTACAAAATTCGTACAGGAATGAGAAAAAGTCACACACTTCACAAAACTAACATCATGTTGGTACTACGATAACAAACGACGTTACACTAGTAAATTTGACAATTCCCCAGGGACATGAGTAGATCTACTTCAGAAAAAAAATAGGTAATTTATTCAGAAAATGTATCCCAAATTCTCCATGAATTCGCTGCTTCAATCGCAATGCGAGTCGACAGAAATAAATGATCGTGGTCATTACTGACAAATGCGAAAGCGATATTCACGCGGCGATTCGCGAAACGAAAACAGAAATTGTACGGTTTGGCTTGAAATTTACTAAACTGTGCGGTCTATTCAATTCAATTCAAGTCGACGTTTTGACCATAGGTGATTCATTTCAGTAGTGGGTCGAAGCAGATGATGACAGGATTTGTTGATCATTGCAACATATCATGAAATGCCTTTCGAGAAATCGATAGTAATGGTAACATTACAACAGTTTCAAGTAGAATTCAGAACCTCCAGCGTGAAATATACGTATTGAAGGCACTTTTTCACACCAGAACAAAAATGCTGTTTCTAGACGCGAGTTTCGCTGACCGAGTCACCATCATCAAAAGTTGGTTAAGACTACTCTTCTCACGACTATGTTTTTATATATATCTAGACATTATCTCACATAATAAGGATCAATAAATCAACTCGTAGTTCCTGATGTTATTTGCTACCTTACCTGTTTCCAACCTGTAATTACGTAAGAATGCGAAAAGAGTGCTGTTGCGTATGCAACCTTTGTTACCGTTCATAGAACTCATTTCATATTTTTCGATTCTTCAACTTTCAAATCCACCTAAAAATTTGTTGTGATGTACCGGTCTCAACAATTTCAAGCATTCCTCATTTATTTTGCAGCCATTCTCATGCTGAGGAACACTGGTCTTCTTAAGTCTATGAAAGCAAATATGTTCAATATGTTTCTTGTAACGAACTATCTTAGTTCGCTTAGTTTGACCAACATATGTTTCATCACAATCCTCACAGCTCGCTATGTCGTCTTGTCTTGCGGGTTGCCCAACACTTTTTAAAGTGTACGAGTAGCTCAGAAAGCCATATTCATCTTCAATTTCAATATTCATATTCAATTTTTCAAAAATGTTGTTCCGCTGAGAAAAAAGTGTTTTCAATGAAGTAACATGAATGTCTACCTTTTCCTGTCATATTGATCACATCAACTTGGCCATGAAGAAGATTCCGGTCTTCAGACTCAATATGAATCCTGAAGGGTCTTTCATCAAGCACTTCCTATATTTGAATTCAAATAAAACTGAGTGTGTGTGAGAAATCATCGAAATGTTCTATTCGTTTGAAAGACCATTTGATGCCATTATGAGTGGAATATAACATAGTGCAAATGTCCGCCACAGCTTCTCTGGATCGCTATGGTTTGTGTATTATTTTCATACTCCTACGATTCGAAAAAACCCCACAAAAAAAAGACTAACGGGGTACAAGTGCTTATTACCGCACTTGTACTCATTGTACACGCACGACTTTCCCATGTTCTCGCGAACGAATGTGGGTATCTTTGCGGAAGATACAGCAATAACGCACAATCGTTCTCAAGCGAGGTGGCTAAGCAGCAACTGCAAATTCATCTCAACAGGATGGTCGTGCCGTACTAAGATTGAGGTTAACAAATCGAAAACTGAGCTCGTCAACTTCTCGAAGGAATTCACTAACGTGAAGATCTTCGGGAAGTTGCAAATCAAAGACAAAAGCTTGGATGAGCAGAGAAGCGTGCGATATCTGGGAGTTATCCTGGATAGACGCCTGAACTTTCAGGAACATTTGAGCCTGGTAATCCAACGAGCGGCTGCGGCAATCAAACGCACGTATCCGCTCATTGCCCGGAACTCCAAGCTCAGTGTTGGCAAGTTGCTCATTCACAAACAAGTAATAAGACCAGCTATGTTGTACGCCTATCCCGTATTCTCCAGCCTCAAGAGATCTCCTCAACAGAGACTCGAAAGGATGCAGAATAAGGTGCTCCGTATTTTCATGAACAGTGACAGATACATTTCATTGGTTGATCTACTAGATCTGGCTGAAGTTGAGACGGTCACTGAACATATCAGAAGGCTGTCTCAAAAAATTTTCAAGTTCTTTTTGCCGAATAGCCCGCTCACGATGCTTAGCCTCGTAAACACGGGCTGATCTATGACTCATTGGATATCTTTCGTGAGCGGCGCGAATGCGATCGCGCCTTGTTCGTGAATTAATTAGATAAGATAACTCACGCCTGGGCGTGATTGCCGAATTACTCTTACCTGGTTTTTTCATGAACATTATCCAGGAGGTTCCGGACGACCGACATCAGCTGCAGAGAGCTACCCGTCAACATCAGCGGGGGCGCCTCCCATCGTCCAATCGTGGGACTGTGTGGTGGCGTCTCTTCTATTGTCATCTTGCGCTCAACAGTACAACCTCCTTTCTGCCAATCCTCCCTTTACGCCTATCCCCGTTCCTACCCCTCCTGACTCCCGCATGTGGGAGTGATGTGTGTTGTATTGTAAATAGTATAAATAGAGTTCATTAGTTTCATAACAAAACAGACAAATAATTGGAAGAGGCGCGCATTCAACGAGACTAGATCTAGGCAGACAGTCAATGAGAGTGTAGCAATCTGTCACGTGGTTTCAACCTTCCATGGCTCAGCCAGATAGGCCACGTGACAAATTGTTACAGTCTCATTGACTGTCTGCCTAGGTCTAGTCTCGTTGATTGAGCGCCTCTTCTACTCAAATTAAGATTTTGATTTTGGTATCGTACCATATTCGACAATTTTGTTTTTGAATACCCTATACATCCCTATATACCCTATTTATCATTATATAATAATGAGACAAGAGAAAGACTATTGTTGATGTTGTAAAGTTCGTATATCATCAAAAAATCAGAAAAATCAGAGAGATTGAATGAAACTTATTTCAGTTTTTCGGAAAAACTATTGTGATAACATTCACACTCTAACAAATATTATGCCTCCAAGGATTCCTCCGTATACAATAGCAATAATAATCACAAAATATTGGGATTGCAAAAGTACAGTTGATACTTTCATCATCTGAAAGAAGTCATAGCTAGCAAATAATCAAATTATAGAACACTCTAAATAAAAAAATACAATTCTCAGAATGCTGAACATAAAACTCATGAATGTGATGGCAACTGAATAAATACTGTTAGCTTCGTCGTAACACCAGAACCTGGTAAAAAACTGATTGTAACATCGACTGGCAGAACCATGAACAAACAGCTTTTCATGCAATATAATTGAAATTCACGAATGCAAATCCCATACAGCGCCCCCTATATGAGTACATCGAGAATCTCTCCATTGTCTTTCTGTTAATTGGACTGTCTAGTTATTATGACATGGATTCATCGGAACTAGGGGAGAATTTCAACTCTGCATTATTCCAGCAAGACGGATATCTGGCATTTCCAGTTTGAAAAATTCATCCACGGGTATAGCAAGAGAAAGGCAATACTGAAAAAGCTTCAGTCTTTGAATAAGTGCTCTGCTTCTGCTGAAAAATTCGAGAATTAATTTGGGAACACGAAAATGGTTGGAAAATTAGGTGGCAGATTGAGGAGAGTGTTTATATTTAGCGGAATCTGTGGTGGAAATAGAATGCCTGAAAATTAATGGAATTTTTCACGAAACGGAGGATTGAGTAGTAGGTGTTACCAAATTTACCATCCTTCTTATGTAGATATTCCACCTCATCAGAAAGTAAGCGGGAAAGAATCTCTAGAAAAAAGTGTATAATTCAAAGTTATTTATTCATTCATTTATTTGATCCATACAAACTTGTTAAGTTTTATTACATGAATTTCTATCATTAAGAGTATATATAATGTGAATGTAACTTGAAGAAATATGTTTTAATTACATAACTACTATCAGAACTGTTGGGTTACAGATTTAGGTACATTTATCTTCGTGAATATGGTGAAGACCAATCAGTAGCTGTTATTTCATTGAATTCATTAGCTAATGTCAGCATGGTTACGAGAGGTGCTCTAGTTGTAGATATTGACGCAGAAATAATAAACATAGTTGTATGTTGAGTACGGCGTGAAAGAACATGAAACGGAATCAAGTGTAGGATTTCGGGGTATCAATACGATTATTGATGTTTATTAAATTTTCAGGGCACACTACGATATTTTTTCTTAGTCGAAAATCGGGATTTTTTATTAGCAATTTTTTTATATAGGGTGTTTTTTGTGACTGTTAGCTGTGTGAGTTTTCGAATTTTTGAGTTGTCATAACTGTGTTAATAATTAATATTTTTTCATGAAATTTTGGTCACACCTATTCAGAGGCACTCTAAATCCAGTGACGTAGTGATTTTTCCAATAAAAAAATCGCTAATGAAAAATCCCGATTTTCGACTAAGAAAAAATATCAACATTTCAAATTTTGTCCCAAGGTAGACCTTTCAGTACTTGACATTTAAAAAAAAATTATTAAAATCGATTCACAACTTCAAATTTTAGGGGGGGTGTTTCCATTAAAAATGGGTCACACTATATATGAGTAGTAGGGCTGTCAAATTGCGTCTTCGTTCTAATGATAATATTTTGAGTTCGTTTTTTAGTCTTGATGTCCGTATTAAATTGTAATCGGGCCATTTATGATATTTTTCAAAATAAAGATATAGAAGAAATTCGTTTTGAACCTTTTCAATTTCTTTCAAAGTAGTTTTGTATTCTTCTGTCCAAATTATTGAAGCAAACTCCAGTTCCGGTCTAATTATAGTATAGTAAAGTAATTTAATTGTATTCATATCTTGAATTCACGCGTTTGTCTCATTAAATATCCCAACATACAATTTGCAGATTTTACTTATAACATTGTATGGTTTGTGGAGAAAAAAGTACTATATGGCTTTATTATTCATAGTTACTACAAAGTTATATTAGCGTTTCCGATAAAAAGATTGCTATTGGTATTAGAATAATTGAGGGTGTTTCATTGGTAAATGCACATACGTTATGGGAATATAAGGAGCACATAGAGAATTCCAAATAAGTTTCATTAAAGGGGTCTAAGATTCTTCATTACCAAAATACAGGGTGATTGAAATTGTACAGGTACGGCTTTTCTCTGACCCTCATCCAACTTTCTGTATCATACTCAACTGACAGGCGTCAGTATATTATATTCAATGTCTTCAACTCTGTGGAATATGCAGCTAACTCGGGTGTTCCACAAGAAAGCAACCTAGGTCCACTTCACTTCAACGCCTCCATAAACCACATAGTTGAGGTTATTGACATCAACTGTTTGATATACGCAGATGACCTGAAGTTATATCATGAGATCAATGGCATCGAGGACTGTCTTCAACTCTCCCTCGATCTGAAATGTATTGAGCAATGGTGTTTTCGAAACAATCTTCCGTTAAACGCGAGTAAATGTAATGTAACGACATATACATTATAAAAATCGCACATTTCCATATCAATATTTAATAAACGATGTTCCACTTCAACGGCCTCTCACATTCACCGATCTAGGTGTTACCTTCGATACAAAACTTTCCTCTGTATCACACATTAAAGCCACTCTATCTGCAGCAAACAGAATGTATGGATTCATTGCGCGAATCACCAGAAATTTCACGGATTACATCGTGAACCTTATACTATGCCTCCGTCAGATCAAAATAAGAATATGTATCCATAATCTGGAATCCATTTCATCAGTTGTATACAGAGAAAGTTGAATCAGTACAACGCCTTTTCCTGAAACTCCTATAGATCAGACATCTATCCACCAATTGGATTTTCCCGTGATGCATCATTAGATAGACATGCTATGAATAGCTTGAGTTGCCGTCGTGATTGTCACTTCACAATTTTTTTAAACTGATTAATAATTCTATCATTGACCCACATATTCCGCAAAAACTCAATTTCAATGTACCTAAACCAACATTTACAGTAGATATTCCTATTTATCTACCAACACCACGTACAAATATTCTAAAACGATCACTTTTGCATAACATGTGTGTCAAATGCAATTCAGCAAGTTGTCAGCTCAACATTTTTCACTGATCCATCTCTGCGATTACGTCATTTTACTATAGCTAATTCTATATGTTTTGTTCTTACCTTATTACTCATTGTAATTGTATCGTATTGTAATTAGATCCCCATTCTGTAGTTAGGTGTAACCTGTGAAAGAGTATATGAATAAATAAATAAATTAAATAATTTATTAATTATCACTTTTGAAAATCTTAATATGACAAGCGTTCCTACTTCCAAGTGAAACATAGCTAGAGAAATCGATTCATATAAATGCTGCAACTGAAATAAAGAAAAAGCATCATTCCACAGGTATGAGTATGGATTTATTTTGGAATAATATTTCTATCAATCTCCCTGTCAACACTCAATCAAAAAACGCCACTGAGTTCGAATATGCAGCTCATATCGTGTTCATAAATGAAAAGAGGCATTTTCTAACACGAACATACAACCTTCAATTACTGGTTTCACTCGGAGAAATACGGAACGAATTTTCACGGCTCTCTATTTAAATCATCCAATTATAGAATATGGCGAATCGGGCATTTGTACCTGTGTTATTTATTAGAGGATGGAAAATTTCTACTCGAACACAACCTGAATCCTTCAATCCTTCATTAACGCCATCGAAACAGGATGGCGTGACTCAAATCGAGAGTGTGGCCATGTTCGAAATTCGAAAATGAATTGTTTGGAAATTGGATGGATATTTCAAGTAGATGAGAACAGATTTGAGGGAGAATGGCCCGCACCTGCTTCTAAATTTGATCGATACTCGTGATATGTATCGTGGTAGCCGTGCAATTATTCGGAAATTATTTTTGGGCCAACATTTAGGTCTATTATTTTATATCAATCGCCCCGGTTTCGCACTGCCATAGTGTCCCATCAGCTGATAATAATGAACTTTGATGGAATTCACTCAAAAAATAGTCTGTTCTCTACTCCCAATTTTGATTTCAAAATAAATGAGAAATAAAAATGTTTTTTACCACTTTCAATTGTAACAAAAGTTACTGCAGTTTTATCCTATAAACAGATTTTCAAACTTATACATTCAACTACAAATGAGTGATTACATTACCCCATATGTATTAACACTATAGGCAATAACCGAAGTATTTAATTTATCTAAATGTTTGTTTACCTGCGACAATGTGAGTACGCTAACTTGAAAACCGATGAGTAATCTAGATCGATTTGATCATTTAATAGATTGCACCCGCAATTCTTATGCTTGTGAATTTTTAAGGATTCCAAATAACTGAGTTTCCAACCTTTGCATGCACAGTGCAAAATTTCCGTATCGTTTAGTTTCGGGAACTTGTGGTTGCATTCCAAGGCATGGTTCGAAAACGTCGAATCATTTTTACCCATTCTGAAGGACCTTTCATGTTCAGCATACCGTTTTAGGAAGTTTCTACCTCATAAACACAATCAAACCCGGGACACAAGCTTATAAACTCCAGATTCCTTCATCTTGTCCACTTCATCTATGGCATTGAAAAGAAAATCCATTTCTTTTTTCTTATCTGGTAATTTCTCTCTTCCAGTGTCAGCCGTTCTTAGTTAACGCCTAACAGAATCTGACGTTACTACTATCTATACCATACGCATCTCATTCCAGTTGTAAAATTTTTCGAGTTTCAAAATGGAAGCAATAAATGAAAAAAATTGTATCTACCTTTACACCACAAAATTCTTCACCCCAATACTGTTTTTCTCTCGATATCCGACAGAATAGCAACAGCAAACGTATTATTGAAAATTGTGCAATCATTACCAATGATAAAGAAGGATTTATCTGAGCAGAATGGAGCAGAGAGTGGAGATAACAATACTATTTCCACAATTATACTGCAAACAGCTTCGCTAATCTAATCTGAGGCAAGGAATCTTACTGGCACTGCACCAATTCCGTCTGATTTTTCCACTGTGACATTTTATAACCTCTCTTCGTGATGGTCTCAATAAAATCCTGAAAGTTTTGTATAAGAGTGTGCAGTAAAATTAACTATAATACATGTTATAAAAGGTTTTTCAGAGAAAATCTTAAAATTATACTTTATCTTTCACATTACGGCCAAGTAAGTGATAGCTATCAACTTATATAGCAGTACTTAAATATACGAAGAATATATTTTGTCATATGTTACCAAACTTACTAGTTGAGTCGGTTATAATCTCTAGCAGCCATTACCACAGATGAGCGTATATTCAATTTTTCAAGTTGAAAGTTTAAACTGCCATTTTATGAAAATTTGAAAGTTCTTATTTCTTTTTACCTTCACTCATCTCGTTAGCCAAGTACGAAGTAAAAACCTCATTGCCATTATTCCTTCTATACACCTGAATTTTGTTGAAGTGTTCTTGTACAGAAATTTTTGCCAATGATTATATTGCTATTACAGTCATCTCTCGATTACTGATATTGCAAAACTCTTGAGATATAGTTATGGAAATAATCATAATGAAAAATTTGTTTCTGAAAGTTATTTCTTTGCATGATCTACACTTTTTGTATAGAGTTAACTTTTTGAAATTGATGGCTTCCTTCCTTTCTTTGGAGATTCATAAATTTTTTTGTATAAAGTTTCATACTTAGGTTAGGTTAGGTTAGGGTCGAATAGACCCACCCACTTCTAACCAGTGGGTGGGTCTATTCGACCCTCCAGCGCAACCCACAAGGGTTTATTGTGACTCACACCTATTCAAACTC
>WOGR01001345.1:0-17981 GCA_015342045.1 Leptinotarsa lineolata | reverse complement strand
AATGTTTATATGAAAGTAGCTGTTTCAGAAGGCCTTTTTCTTCCATTTTGTGTCTGAAAGTTACTTTTTTGAATGATCTACACTTCTATGTTTAGTGTTACTTCATTTTTTCAAAAAATGATTGCTTCCTTCCTTTCTTTGAAAGATTCACACATTTTTTGTATCAAGATGGAGAAGTAGAAAGCCAAAAACTTTCTTTCCCGTGACAATTGTATTCGAAAAGTTATAAATTGTAATAGAACATACCACAAATCTTGCATTCTAGTACAAAAAACAGAATCAGATATAAACGGATTGATTTGCGAATTATGTCAATTGTATTAAATATATTACAAATAGAGTAGTTTATATCTCGACGGTCCTGAAAAAGTATGTCCACGGACTCCGGACATTATTATAGTACGAGGATATATTTAATTTTTCTATCGATATACCGACGGGAGTCCAAAAGGATTGGATAACGGAATTATTCGATATTTCTTATTGTCTTTTCAATAGTATTTTTTGTTTTGTGGCAACGCTTTCAGTTTTCGAGTAATTATAGTATTAGGATATATTTCATTTTTCTATCGATATACCGACGGGGGTCCAAAAGGATTGGATAACGGAATTATTCGTTATTTTTTATGGTCTTTCCAATAGTATTTTTTGTTTCGTGACAACGCCTTCAGTTTTCGAGTAATTATAGTACGAGAATATATTTCATTTTTCTATCGATATACCGACAGAGGCCCAAAAAGATTGGATAACGGAATTATTCGTTATTTCTTATGGTCTTTTCAATAGTATTTTTGGTTTTGTGGCAACGCTTTCAGTTTTCAAGTAATTATAATACGAGAATATATTTAATTTTTTATGGATATACCGACGGGGGTCCAAAAGGATTGGATAACGGAATTATTCGTTATTTCTTATGGTCTTTTCAATAGAATTTTTGTTTTTGTTTCGTGAAAACGCCTTCAGTTTTCGAGTAATTATAGTACGAGGGTATATTTAATTTTTCTATCAATAGCTCACTAGTTTTTGAAACTCGAAATATTTCGAGAATTTTACTTGAAATGTTGTCGGACATAATTTTTTTCTTCGTTTATTACGGCCGAACAAATTGATTTGACTCTTTATATATGATTTCCCATATGTCTCCTTTCCTACGAAGCCTACTTATTTTTGGCACTCTGAATTATTTCGGGTACTTTGCTTGAAGTTTTGTCAGACATTATTTTTCTCTTCGCTTAATACGGCCAAACAAATTGATTTGACCCTTTATATATGACTTTCTATATGTCTTCATTCCTACAAAGCCTACTAATTATTGGCACTCGAAGTATTTCGGATACTTTGCTTGAAGTTTTGTCAGACATTTTTTTTCCTCGCCTATTACGGCCAAACAAATCGTTTTGACCCTGTTTGTATCTTCATCTGTATATCTTCTTTTGCGAAACAAGAAATTTTCGCACTCGAAATATTTCTGATAGTTTACTGATAGTCGCGTCGAGAAATTATTTTTTTCCTCGTCTATTACGGCCAAACAAATTGATTTGCTTCTGTAGATATGAATTTAGACATATCTGCTGACGAAAACAGAGTCCAATTTTTTGGCACAAAAAGGAATTTACATATTTTTGGCTAAGCCACACTTTCGCAATGAATCATTTTGGTCAAGCGAATTGATTCGACCCTGTATACATTACCTACTTCATGTCGTCTTCCCGACAAGGCTCAATAGTTTTTGAAACTCGAAATATTTCGAGAATTTTACTTGAAATGTTGTCAGTGTCATATATAGTGTCAAATTGATTTGACCCTGTATATATGACTTTCTATATATCTTCTTTCCTACAAAGTCTACTAATTTTTGGCACTCGAAATATTTCGGATACTTTGCCGTATGTCTTTATTTTTGTAAATTTCAAGAATTTTTGGCACTCGAAATATTGCTGATAGTTCAGTGATGATCGCATCGAGAAATTATTTTTCCTCGCCTATTGCGGTCAAATTGTTTTGACCCGGTATATATAACCCTTTCTGTCTTCCTTTTTGTGACATATAAGAATTTTTGATATTTGAAATATTTTGGGTAGATTATAGTCTTTTCAAGAATTTATTGTAGTTAGAGTATGATTTTATGTTGGGCATTGTATAGAACAGATAATGTTCCCGTAGGATAATGTTACACACCTCTATCCCACATAAAATTTTCCCTACGTCAGAAAGTGTGGCCAGAAAACTGTGGCTAACTTCACATTAATATCTGTAAGCACTGTTCTATCATTATTATTCATATACACATATCTCGAACATTCAAGTACACCAATAAATCTTTTCATATCTTATTTCATTACATCAGCGGTGATGGGTGATGTTAGTCACTTCCATTTCTTTTCCGATCTTACCTATATTCAAAGCCGCCCATTTTCGGGCTCTTCACCTTCGAAAATCCGGAAATAACAAAACACTCATAAAACGAACCAGCCTTTTATTTGAAAATTAATAAGTTTACGAAGGCCTCGAGGAAACAAGTCATCATCGTTTGGCAATCATCCACAAAAAAACTTACGAAAAAATTACAAGATACATAATCCATCAAAAAAAAGAAAACCTGCATCAGGAACGAATACGTTCGAAGAATATTTATTTTAGAAGGGGAAGTTTTCTATGTACATTTTCATCATCAGTCAGAAAGGAAGAGAAAAAAATACTGTATATGTTTATACCAAAAAAAATATATACAATATCATTTCAAGCATCGAATAAATCAACTTCTGACTAGCAACAGGAGCTCAAAGCAGTTTCAGATCGTTTCCGAAGTAAACCTCGTGGTTGATAGAGAGGACGCAACAACGTCGCAGTAGCGGACGCATATCCAAAACTGAATCGTGCAGCTGCATATTTCATTATACAGAACAATCTCGACACATTGTTATACCTATGTATACAACTTAACAATAAGAAAAATTATCAAAGACGTGCGTAACAAATGATTATTTATAACAACGTTGCTGTTGTTTCCTTTCAAAAAGACACCTCGATGCGGCTGCTGATGCTGCAACGGCGGCAAGAGGGCTCAGCAGATCACAGAGGCGAGCGCCACTAAAATAACAACGTCACTATGAACAATAAAAGGGTTATTAAAGAATATAAAATATATAATATATATAAATAATAAAGACAGAATAATGGTATATAAAAAAGTTCCGTAACCGGCTGAGCCCACCGTTTTACTCTCCGATTCACTCCTAAATTCCGTCTCACTGAGTCCTTAATAACTAAATTTTTTTTGTCCATTTGTTTTCACGCTTCAGGGTGGGGGGAGCGACGACGAGAAGGCGGTCGTAGCGGCGGAGGGGGCTTTATTATCGTCCCGCACTCGCTTCCTCTTGCCCTCCTCTTTGAACCACACAACCGTTTTATTTTATATATAATTAAATATGTATAATATGTATATATAAACAATTGTATAAATTTTTTAGCTATTTTTGTTTTTCTGTCTTTCGGTTAAAACACGACGTGTTTCAAAATTATTTATAAAATTTATTTCATGTCTATGTAGACGGGCACTAGCACTGGCACCGAAGGGGGCATTTGTTAATTTCCCGATCCAGAACCTTCATCTTCTTCGTCTTCGTCGTTTTCCTTCAGTTGTGTGAAGAACGACGTCAGTTGTTTCAAAGCAACTCCTGAGGACAAAAAAGAATGTTCTTGAGCAATCAGTACCTCAAACTTAAATACTCAGTATACAAGTAAGCAAGAAAAACAAATACATTATGGAAAAAAACGTATATAACTATAGGATCCTCCAACAGGAACTTTCGAACTTTGACAATTGATAACAGTCAACTTGTTGAAGCTACTACATCTGTCAAATCAGTTGTCATTTATTCAGTCTGTTTTGCCAAATCACCACACGGGTAAATAATAAAACTGTTTCATCAAGATGGATGTTCTGTTCGAGCAATGTACCGCACGCTCCGCCCATTTTACGATCGCTATAATCGTCCTAACGAGAGAACTATTTGAAATGTCGTGGATGAATTCCAGTCCACTGAATCAGTAAACGATCGACCAACACCCTTTTATCCACGAAACGCAAGGTCTGCCGAAAACATCGCCACTGTCTCTGAAAGTGTGCAGGAGAATCAGAGGCAGTCGAATTCGGGTCGCTCACAGGAACTCGACCTTTCGCAGACCACAACTTGGCAAATTTTGCGTCGTGACTTGGGCCTGCAAAATTAAACTGACCCAGGAATTGAAGGTGAATTGCCATAATAGACAACGACGTGTGTTCGCTGAATGAGGTCTGGAGCAATTGGCAACTGACCCTAATTTTCGTCGAAAAATCATCTTCAGCAATTGAGGCCAGTTTCTGGATGAATGGGTACATGATAAAACAAAATTGTGAAATTCATCTCATGTGGAGGTGAGGTGATATGAACTGGCCACCGAGATCGTGTGATTTGACACCGTTAGAGTATTTCTTGAAGTTACCATTTTTGGGTAACTCAGTGATCAGAAGTAACCAAGGCCTAGAATTTGATGTCTACAGGAAATTTACCAGTATTTCAAGATATATTTCTGATAACTTGCACACAAAATGGCAGGTCTAAACTTTCATGCCCATAGGCTTATTATGTTCTCCTTGAGTGAAGAAAGGTATGGTATTGAGAAAAATGTTATCAAGGAACATAGATGAAGGCAACTGATATTCTTCTGAGAGAATCTTGATACCAAGATACACTAACGAATCGGATCGTATTTTCAGGAAGTTGAATATATCGGTCATTAATTGAATAGGTAACACATTCAATTTGTTTTTCAAATACTCAAAGGCATCTGAAAAAATCATTGTAGGAAGGTTACTATCAAACCCCATTCATCGGACCAAAATCCTTGTGGTGTTAGCGAATCCTTCCCAAATTCAATTTTGCACAATCCGAACACTGTGACATCAAAATTGTGAGTCGCAGTTGCCTTGGGATGTGCCATATTAGAAAAAATTGTATTATTCGTAAATGCTTACCTTTACCCGCCTGTTCAGCCGGGTCTTCATCTTTTTCCCATGCAAGGAAACTTTCTTCGGAAATCACTCCTATGTCATACAGGCTATTGCAAATTTGAAGTAAAAGACCTGGACAAAAAAATTTTATTGGTCATTCCAATTCTGTTCATTTATTTTTTGAGATACCCCAATGTTTGTGTTGGATAGTGTACTATTTCCATTTGTGAAAACATTAAGTTATGTTTACTTACCCTGAGGATGCTCCATTTTGTTAATTAAAGTCTGTATGGCGTACAGGCACTGCATCTCCTTGTCACTGTCGTTGTCAACGTATATGGTAAACAATTTCTGAAAGGCATTAAGCTTGGACACCGATAATTTAGACTTGTTGTCTAGTGAGACAGTAATTATCGCTGTAGCGAATGCTCTGATGAACGTGTTTTCCTTGAGTTGATCTTCTATGTTGCTCTAAAACAAAACGAAAATATTAAGTGATTTTATTTCACAATAAATTTTTAGTACTCACAGATATCCATTCACTAATCGAGTCAATTTCGCTGCTAGTCGACAGAACTTTACATAACGCCTCTTGCATTTCTTCAAACGACATTTTTATTTTGCCGCCAACTAAAAATTCTAATTGCTGCAAACAAGAATAAAAATACACAATCAAATAGGTATATTCATGATGGAGATTTTTCACTCAAACTTCATGAGAAAAGACTGAATACTCACATTGTCTTGGATGAAACCAGCAGCAATATTATCATTAACGAAATGCTCCACTCGCAGATTTGACTGTTTCCATATGCTACTCAAGAACATTGGACTTTTTCTGCTAACCACTAATTTAAATAGCGGAGCCAACAATTTGTCAGCCTGTTTCTGTTCAATTAGAATGCGACAGCATGAATGGAGCTCTCCTAGAGGGAGTACTTCTTCGCAAACCACATCCACTGGAATTATACAAATGATCAGTTAATACATCAACCAAGAGCAAAGAAACACAGAATACTCACCTAACAACTCGGCTAAACAGTCCCAAATCTTGGGAATGTCAATTTTAAGATCGTCGGCTTGAGTCAGAACTTCTTTCAGCCCACTGATGTAATCATTCAGCAGAATCTTTTCTGACCTCAATAAGTTGGTGAATAAAAGTCCAATCTTCAAACGATAATGCTGCTTCTTCTCAATTACATAAAAAAAACTGTAAAAAAAAATTAAGAGGTGAACAGGTGATACGGTCTTCAACCTTGATAAGTATTCTATCAATTCTTTACTAGTGCTTTTATTTTACACAAGTTAAAGTTATGAGATGTCACGTCAATGTTACAATCTAATAAGAATCACTCAAAAGACGAATATTGTGGAAAGGCTACTATCAAACTCCATTCATCGGACCATAATCCTCATGGTGTTAGCGAATCCTTCCCCGATTTTATTTTGCACAGTCCGAACACTGAGATATGAAAATGCAGTATCACAGTTGCCTTGGATGTGCCAAATATATTTTTGAAATGAAATGTCCCACTTTTTTCTATTCAATGATGCCATAGTTGATCAATCTAATGGTACTCATTTGTTTCATTTATTGCATCCTGACTGAAATCAAAATAAGCCTGATAACTGTATTGAGGAGAAATACATACGTATCGAAAAATTCACCTCTCCCAATGTTCCTACACAATAAGATCTGGTAAATGCCTACAGGAAAACAACTACTTCCCCGGACATTGCAATATGTACGGCATACATTTATGCAAATTACCTCATCGTATTAGCCAGTTAGCAGCTACACAATTCACAAAAAATGAATTACTATCTTACTGTTGGAAGAATAAAAAATTTGGTGCAGTTGACATTCCTTGGTACATCTGATTAACCTGTCGTGAAAACGAAAAATGATCCATGTCACTCACACAAATGAACTCTAATGAAAAATTAATGTACTGAAAGTCTCGTGGAGAATCAAAAATATTTGAATGTGCATTCGTCAACTGTCCGTCTTACCTCATTTTGGAATCTATATAAAACAGTTTTCACATTAAAACTAGATTTTGTGCAGAAGGCAGGTCAGAGAGCAGCAATGACCTGTGATACGAGTAGTGAGCTTGACTGTGTCAATCATAAACTTGGTTCAAAATTTGAGTAGTACAGACTAAGAGATGTCCCTCTCAGATAAAAAATCTACATTTCTTCACCATTTATATGAAAGCTCATGAGATGAGTCTTGTTTTGTTATGAAATAATTTCAATTATATGAAGAAACGACTTATTTGAACATAGACGACTTACTTGAACTTAGACAAAAAGATTTTCTATGAAATGACGAAAGTATGCTACCAATTCACCACTGAATAATTCACAGAAGTTTTAAGAAAAGCCTGCCGACATAGAAAAAATTAGAAAGCTGTGATAAGAAACAACGAAGCAAGAATTCAACGTCAACCAGTATATGCTTCTAGAAAAAACCGTCACAACTTCCATCTCAGTGAGTCATTAATTCATTTTTACAGATGCGTGAATGTATTTTTTTATGAATACATTCGAATGCTAACCTATTAAATGGGTCACACTGTACGTCAAACATTAGCAACAATATCAAACAAGAATGATTTTTCTATGAAGTTCTGCAGATTGTCATTTTACTTTTTAATTAGAGTATTATAATAATTATTTACCTATCGCAAATGACTCTGCTCATGTAAGAGGCAGGAATTTCCGATATTTCTTCGAAGTATTCACTGACGGAACAATTTCCATTGACATACTCTTCCAGACTGTTGGATATCCTCCTCTCAACCTGTTCTTCTGTCATCTTGGGCGTTTCTGCTGGGGCAGGGGGAGGAGCGACCGGTTTCTGTACGGCGGGCGGGGCAAACGTGGGGGCGGGAGTACTTCGCTGTGAGGATGGAGCTGAATTATCATTTGACCTGTGCTGCGAGCCCGATCTGGAACCCCTGCCGTCGTACTTGTAGTTCCTTTCCAAGCTGGGGCCCTTTGAGTGGTACGGATCTTTGTTGCCACCCATTCGTATATCTGGAAAAGCGGGTTTCGTTAATGGGTTTGAAAAATGTAATAAGCCCGGAAACTAGAAAGGTCAATCTACTGAAAGTGCAAAAGTGCAAAAAATATAATTTTCAATATCTTCCAATGTCTCGAAACACACACACACACACACATTTCTTTAGTTTCAGTTCTGATTTACCTTTTTTTTTGCACTGTTCATACAGGCACTTTGTCAGAAGTCATTAAAAAGTATAGTTCTCTTTTTGCAAATAATGGCCATTAGTTGCTGGAATGATTTACGAACTTCATTCTCACGAATAACGGCCACATTTCTCCTCATTGAATAATATACGAGGCGTATTTATTAAGTACCGTTTTGATTTCCGGCCGTTGCAGCGCTGTGGTCGGCATTCCACGCAAGCGCGCTGAGTACCACCTGTATCGAGTAGCAAGGATAAGACGCCATTAAGCCAGCAATCTTCTTTGACATTGTTCCTGCAGAAATAATGCAGGAACATCTGGTCGGTAAACACGACGATGATGATGATGTCGAAAAAGCTATGTCGCAGTGGCTGACAATTCAGGCAGCAGACTTCTATGACATTGGTATGCAAAAGCTCGTTGTACCATATGATAAGTGCCTCAATAATAGTGGCAATAATGTAGAAAAGTGGATTAAAGTACAGGCTTTCAAATTAAATTAAAGTTGTTAAAAAATCTTGTTTTCTTTTATTTAAAAAAGGTACTTAAAAAATACTCCCCGTACTATTAAACCATTACAGCACATTGTACTATCATTCCCATTCCTGAAATTACTAATACAACACTTTATCCCACTGGGCTAAATGTTGTATTTTGTTTCATTAACAAAGTATTCAAAAACTATATTTCATAACACATTATTGATACAATTTTGTAATGAAAAAATTCATGAATCATTTTATCCTACTATTGATAAGAGTATTTTTCGCACCTTCCTCTCTACTAGAACAAATTTTTCTCTAAAGGTCGTTCATCACTATGAAATGAAGTGAAGAAATTTAACCAGCTGCAATTTTATGAGCAAAAAAATTTTGTCCTTCACACTAAATGCTAATTAGAAATATCTACTTACTCATGCTACGTTTGTCCATGTCTATGTTCTCCAATGCTGCATACATATTGGTGACGTTAGGGCTATGCGAGGCAGTAACTTTGTTGTTCGAACCCACAGATCCCTTTCCCCAGGCTCCATACATCGTGGGATTACCGAAAGGTTCGTCAATGGTTGGCTGAAAAAAAAAGAGTCGATAATTTAGGTTCATTCAAGTTTAGTACCAAAATAACCAAAATTTGTTTCGAAACTATTTTCCTGGTTTGTCGGCCATGATATGATGGTTTTCAAGACTGACCTTTCGTCTACTACTGCGGTAGACATTATAAAAGGTGATGAGGCAACAGACGAAGTGCTCGAGTTGTTTTCACAGCAGATACAGTTTCTGCTGTGAGAACAACCAGAGCAGTTCGTCCTTTACCAACAGTGCAACAAACTCGACCAATTGCCTCAACAAATGTGCATTCTGGCGTGAAAGTTTATATTCTTCAAAAAAAATGTCGCTGCCTGTATAATCATCTCAATCATTTATCGGATCGGACAATAAAGTTGTACAGACTTTCATCTTACAGCGCAAAACACCTTGGTAACTTGAAGAAAACAGTTACAAGGAGCTGAAACTGTGTGCAGGGGGTTAGCTTCTAACATCTTAACGAAGAAAATCAATTTGAAACACTTGCAGGCTTTAGTTAAACAATATGACGTAAAATATCTCAGATGAGACCTTAAATGTTCTCACTAATATTAGCCTCTGGTATCAATTCATTGTCAGTATCAAAGAAAATTATCATGTTTCTTCATGCTTCTAGTTACTTTATCACATTCCAAATGAAAAATACTTTTTTATTTTTAATTCCAATAACAATTTTTTATCTAATAATAAATCAATCAAAAACAGAAGTTTTCAAAGTTCAAAAGATAAACAAATAACTGGCAATCCATTTATTTTATTGAAACATAGTAACTAGGGTGATATTTAAAAAAGGAAAAGGTTATGAAAGTCAAAAATGAAATGTCAATTTCAAAGTATTTACAGCATTATAAATTGATGAAAATGAATTCAAGCATTATTTTTTTTTACACAAATACAATAACAAATATTACACAAATGTAAAAATGAACGGCAACGATTGTTTTGAAAATAACCTAAATAAACATAATATTTACTTCAAATTGTATTGAATGTTCCCAAAAATAAAAAATTCCACAAAAATTTATAGAATTGGATACAAATTCTGAAAGAATTGAAGGAGTTGAAAACACCTTTAGTCTATCAAACCAGATTACAATTAAAAAAAGCAATGAATAAATTTTAACTAGATCAGTAAAATAAAAAATTCAAACAAAAAAGGCTATGGTGAGTTATATTTTTTTAAAACTTTCATTTGGTTTCACCTGTCCCATGCCTGAAATCAAATCTTACCAAGTTAAATTTGATCCACTTTCCAGGGTCTCATTTCACGACTACCTAAATGCCGCCATTTTAATACAATATGGCGGAAGTTATAAAATGGCGATTTGTCATTTTTTTAGAACCCTTATAACATGGAAGTACTCCAGTGAAAAAATGAAAAATTAAGGTAATCAAAAAACAATGACATTTTGAAGATGACTTCAAAACGCATTCTGAGCTTGAATTTTCCTATTATGAACAGCCATGTCTCTTGCCAAAGTTGAAATCAAGTTATATTAATACAAAGTTCTCGATTTAAACTTCTGCTGAGAAAATCATTTGCAATATAGACTAGTGCTATAAGAATTCAAAAATTAATATTCATGACAATTATGAATTTTCACAATGTAGATTTCATTTCCAATAGGCTTTTCACTACACAGAAGCATCCTCAGTTGGACTGATGGACCAGTCGTGTATTGGAAATAAAACTATATCGTGAAAATTTATAATAAGTATCATGAACAGTGTTATTGATTATCACCAAGTAACGGGTCAGTGTTTTCAGAATTCGAAAAATTCTCCAAGTGCAACAAGAAAACCAGAATGTTAGGAATTGAATCTTGGTGCTTCATAAAATATCATAAAATCTATGAAGAGTGAAGAAAAAATAGAAAAACTCACCGCTTTGCTTTTGAGCTTTTCAGCCTGGACCATGAATTGGGTGCGGTTCCTGGAGTTGTTCATGGTGGTCCAGCCACCGTCTTCAGACATATTGTTCCTGACACCACGTCCTCCTCTCCTGTCGTTCTGATTTCCCTGATTCGGCCTGTCGTCCTTCCTCGAAGGTAGAGGCATTGAATTCATCATCTGAATGTTCATTTGTTCCGTTTCTGCCTCTTTTTGTATCTGGTCAATCGTCTTGGGGTTGACATCTTGACGACGTGGTACCCATTTCGATTGCCGCAAATCGATAACATCCTGGATCATGAACTTTATCCTGCTGCTCACTTTTGGATGCTGTTTGTTCTCCGCTATTACCTTCAGCGCCGAAAAAATTTGATTGAGACTGACGTTGTTCATTTCGAGTTCTTTTCCTATAGTACTCATCAGCTTGCACAGGCATTCCAAACTCTCCTCATCCCTGTTTTCAAGCAGGATGGACAAACACCTCATCATAATATTGACAGTCAACATCTTCTGTTTGAACAGCTCACCTGAGAGTCAAAATAATGTTTTATTATGAACACTGTAACCTAACGTTGCAAAAATTACTAGCGGCAAAATCAGTTAAAAGTTTGTCCTCAAAAATGTAGGTCCACTACTTTCATACAAGCATCATGTTGAAAAAGATAACTCTGTGGGATCTTTTGATTTATAATTTTGAGAAAATAAATAAGTATTTACTAGAAAACTCACAACTAAATAGAAAAATGTTCAACAGTAATAGGAAAATTTATTGATTATTTATATCTTTCTTAATTGAAAATGTCTTTAAACTACTATAATTATGACTCGTCTTACCTACACTGTAGGTTAATGAACTGACACCTATGAGAAAATAACTATTCCCTTGGCTAAGGGCGTCGGATTATATCCAACAGGTGTCACTGCAGGAATCTTGAATTCATCATCTGAATGTTCATCTATTCCATTTCCGCCTCTTTCAGTATCTGGTCGATCGTATTGGGGTTGACATCCCCTTCGTGGTATTAGCCAGGGAAATAGTTGTTTTCCGATAGGTGTCAGTCCATTTACCTACAGTGTAGGTAAGTCGAGACTGGCCTGAACAAATTGTCCTTTCAGTTAATTTGATTTACAGCCAGTCTTCAAGTATGCCCACTGAATATATGTGTAAGTATGAATCTCTAATATTGAACAAACATATTTTTATCAAAACTATTAAAAAATAACATTACAAGTAATTTGTAGTTAGAATAATACCGTTAGTAACATATTTCAATTTCCTTGTGCCAGCATAATCTCGGTTTTGAAGTTTAATATTAAATAAATAAATAATTACAATAGTATTGGATTAAGTTGAAAAACAACTTTAGCTAACACTTCAACTTCACCCTTTCGTCATAAGGTTTTCATCAATTAATGTAATTATAAACAAGATATCCAATACCTCTCGTGATGAATAAAGTCAGATTATTATTATTTTTAGTAATAGTAGTAACACATGAAAAATTAATATTTTTACAAAAAATATAATAAACGTAAAATGTAACAAATTAAAATATCTTCAGAAAATTTGTAAAGAAATTACTAAAAAATTGAAAAAAAATACCATAAATAACTAGGAGGGCGATAAAAAGAATTTAAAAAAGTATTCAATATGTTTCTAAAAAATGTAAAAAGTAGAAAAGGAGATGAAAAACTTAAGACAGTTGATACATTTTTGCATAAAAATTAGAAAACCAATACTCACCGATAAATCTAATGGTTCCCACAGACCTCATCCTCAATTTCCTGTCATGCTCCTCCAATTCGATCTGCAGTTCTTTCATTTTATCAAGATCAGTGCATTCTTCGATCTTTTGAAGAATCATATTCCGGCCAGATTCATTGGCAGACTGTTTCTCAAATTCCAACTGACACCTAGTAACTAGTGACTTACGGAAATTGACAGCCTCTGGTTTCTCTGGCGTACTTTCCGCCGTTGGAACCTAAAAACGCCAAACTCAACATAAATGGAAAAACAAGCGAAAAATTTAGGGAAAAAATGAAAATTTCACCCCTCAAAATGCGGACGATCGACATTCGAAAAGAATCAAGAATTCGACTCATAGGAATTAAGAGTCGCTTCATCAAGTTTTCTGAATTTTTAAGTTCTTCACTTCAAATCAAAACCTTCCTCCTAGTGCCCTAATGTACTGGTTTCACTGATAAATTTATCCTTTCAAACAGGCATATTTCCCTTTTTTCTAAAAAAAACTCTGGACATTCCTCTGCATAAGGGTAGAGATTCTGATAATCCCTCTAATATCCGCCCTATATCTCTCATACCAACCATCGCAAAAATCATTAAAAAACTAGTTAAAAAACGACTACTTCAAGGTTCTGTGTTAGGTCCCATTCTTTTCTTATGACCTCACCAAGCTTAATATTTCTGGGAAGTTCACCTTATTTGCAGATGACACTACCATACTTTGGAATAATAAAAACACTTGTGAGTTGCACAAAATAATCTCTACCGACTTCAAAAAGTCAAAGATTGGTGTGATTCAAACATTTTATCTTTAAATTCAACTAAAACAAATTTAACATCATTTAGATGCTCAATCAACAAACTTTTTTTTGAAGACTATTCACTGAAATCTAAAAATAACACTAAATTTCTAAGACTGTTCATTGACCAGAATTTAAAATTTGTGGATCATGTTAAATAACTTACTTATATGTGGTTACAGTGGTTTATAAAGAATTGGGGTTCAGCACTGCAAAGATGGCGTACTATGCACTCATAGATTCTCACGCTACGGAATACCGTTTTGGGGAGCATGCAGTCCAACTTTATTCAAAAGTATCCTAATATTACAGAAAAGGGCAATAAGGTATATAGGAAACCTTAAGCCAAGAGACTCCTGTAGAAACTTCTTCAAAAAAACTTAATATTCTAACGGTAACTGCATTATTTATACTGAAATCTGTGTGTTTAAAAAATAAGCATATATTAAATTTTGCTGCGTCCTCTTCCCATTATAACACCCCAAACAGCAGACACTCTGTAAATCACTGTGCCAAGTAAAAACTTCACCAGACTCCATATTTTACAACGGTGGAAAAATGTACAATCATTTGCCTATGGATATAAGATCTGACAATAATAATGACTTCCAATTCAGAAAGTTAGTCAAACAATTTCTATCTGATAGACCCTATTATACTTTGAATGAATATTTTAACGATAGCTTTTAACTGACTTACTCATATTTTTTATCTTTATTTATTAAGGAGCTCCTGAGTTGTTATTTTTTATGTCTACTCTTTCATAAACTTTTATGTATACATATCTTTTATATCCTTCATTTTAACGAAGTTTGTACCATTTTTATTTTTATTTCATTTGGTATGTATTGCATTTTTTTTAAGGATTTACTACCCAAGATTTATCAACAAGATTATGTCTTATGATAATAAGGCATATTAAAACAAAAAAAAAACAAAATGTATTTATGGAGTTACATATTTGATCAAAACGGTATTGATGCATATTTTTTCAAACTTCATTTATGGTTGGCCAAGTTTACAAAAAAAACTAGATACTATTTCAATATATTGAAAAATGATAATTTTTCGTTATTGCGAGCATGGTGTTCAATTTTTTTCAAAACTACTGCCTTGCAAATACCGCACCTTCATGGCTAATAAGCGCATGGAAGAGTAAATAAGGTAGGAAAGAACTCCATGAGGTTCAAAACTTATTCAGTAAGTGCAACTTGATATAAAAGAAATTATTTTTCAGATGAAACAGAAATTGAAAAATAAGAGGACTGTGGTCATTTATTACTGGATCTTCTGGAAAATATCATTGATACTTCCCTACATGAAAGATGTTTCGCTTCAGTACTTGAATTGGCAATAATTTTTCATATCTATAAAAAATTCCAAGAGCTTCCTGAAAACTTTAGGCAAATTGAAAGGGACAAATATCAATTTTGCTTTGCTTTTCAAAACTATTTGAAACCATTGTTTATAATTGACTTGTTGATTACCTCAATAAGAACAAAATCATAAATCCTCAGCAAATATATTTTTAGGAAAAAATTGTCAACTTTGGGTGCTATCAAATCTTCAACTCAGGCAATAAAAACAGTTTTGAAAAAACGAAAAATTTTTGGAAATCTGGATTCGATATTGGACTCTCTTCTCTTTATAATTTACATAAATGATTTACCAAATATTGTCACCTCAAATGTAGAGACAAGTATGTATACAAATGACACCACATTTAGCATCAGTTTTTAATATGGAGCGTCAATCACGTAATTTAACCCGTGATGAATGTGCTCAAGCAGTAATACTTTTGGAAGAGGGCTAGAGTTACGAATTGGTGTCAATTAAATGTGTCCCACACATCCATCACACAGATCTTACAAAGATTCCGTGAAACAGGCGATCATGCTCGCAGACCAGGGCAAGGACGAAAACGAGTAACTACCCCTATTCAGGATCGATATTTGGGAATTTTGGCACTTTGACAAAGGTTTGTTACACACTGAAGTCTACAAATTCACTTTCAAAACGTGCATGCTATACAAATCAGTACAGAAACTGTTTTGACAGCTACTCAGGGGATACAACAGAACACCTAGGATTGCTGTCCTGGGCCCTCTATTAACTGCAGACTATCAAAGGAAGAGACCACGTTTTGCCAGGGAATACGTCAATTGGTTAGAGGTTGACTGGGAACGAGTGTTATTCACCAATGAGTCCCAATTTTGTTTGCACAATAACGACAGACGTGTTCGTGTGTTACGACGTTTAAATCAACGATATGCTCAATGTAACTTTTCACAAACCACGTTATTTGGAGGAGGCTCCATTATGGTGTGGGGTGGGGTATTCCTTTGACCGCACACATCCAACCAAACAACCTGCAGGTACTGGAGGAGAAACTGATTCAAGTTTGGAAAGGACTAGACCAGATTGAAATTAGGCTCATAATTTCAAGTATGAGCCGACGATGTGATGTTGTTATACGAGGTAGAGGTGGAAACACTCGCCAACTTTTCTCCAATAATATTTTTTTTGTAATTTACTATTTTTTGTTCTATGTTACGTCAACCCTCGATAACACAGTACTAAAATTACTGACACTTTGTAGGTAACTTTGAAGATGTTCAATTTTTAATTTCTCCTCTGACTACAAATAAAATTGATTTATAAAAGTAGTGCGTTAATTTCTTGGAGAAGTGTATAAAAAAACTTCCAATCAACATTAAGCTAAACAGTAGAAATAAGTCATCAATTCTCTTCGAGCACCTATCGCCAGCCTAAACCGAACCAAACAACAAGAACCCCACTTACCTGCAATAACCCCAATTGACTGCAAAAGTTGGCATAAGCGACCGCGTAGCTTGGCTCGTCGACCGCCTTGTCAAAGCACAAATCGATGACTCCCTGCAGCCTCTCCCTGGTGTCAATTTGGAATGACTTCACCTGCGATATCAGTGTATCCATCTTCTGGGGCGTCAGCTTGTTCAGCACGCCGCGCACCCTCTTGTACAGCTCCTCGGTCTTCTTGTCTTCCGATGTGGCGTTCTCACCTCTATTTAAACGGGCGGGACGCCAAGCATTTTCGACCTCATTCAGTTTCACGTCTCCTTTCACCGATAATGACACCTTCATCATGGGCTGCTTCGGTTTGCCACCTGGTCCGGTCTTGCTTTGGCTGCCCCGTTTGGGGATAGCCTGGAACAGAGAGAAACCACATTAGATATTATTCGAAGTATAGTTTTCTAGCAGGCTGAGGATCTTTTTTTTCAGTCCCACTATCAAGATCAACATCAATCAGTCAGATCACTACTTTCATATATTAATTCATCATTGAAACATTTTTAAAAAAGAAATATAGAAATTGAAAACATGTAACTAAAAGCAGGTTACAGATTGAATTAACTATTATAAAAAAAGATAGACAGATTCATTTTTGTTTACTATTCTAACTGACCTTCAAATCCGTCAGAAATTTGATACCTCTTAAAAGGAAAGATGAAGCCAAATGACGGTCAAAGTAGTAAGAAAAACAAAAGATCAACTGCGGCAAATTAAAATTTTTCCTTATATACAGGGTAAATCTCCAGGACTCTATCGATCGATTGTAGGAAAACTATAATTGGATAAAATCTGAAAACTTGACAATATACCAAAGACGATGGGGACAACTCAGCTAAAATATTTTCAAAATGGAGGCACTTCCGGTTGTACCCGAAATAGCTATCAACTTCGTTATTTTAAATGGAACACCTTATATATTATTACATTTTTGCATTCTATATCAGAATCTAAATAAGAATCTGAATACTTTTTTTGTATAATGTCCTATATCTAAGTCTAACCGGTTTTGACATATTTCGAGTTTTTATGAATTTCATCAGTTCGGACTTCCATTGTCTAATATTGGAGAAGGAAGTCCACAACGAATTGCCTTTCTTAGACGTATTGGTGAAGAGGACCGACACTAAATGGGAAACATCTGTATACCGAACACCCACTCACACGGGACAGTATCTGAACCACGAATCCAACCACCATCAGTCTACTAAAAGAGGAATCATCAAGATTCTGGTAGACCGTGCTTTCGGGCTCTGCAATTCAAAGGAAGGTCTGGAGAAAGAACTAGGCATCATAAAAAAAATGATCTTCAACGGAATGGGTACCCCAAAGTGATGGTGGAACAGACTTTGGCTAAAAGACAGCAAGAACCTCGCAAGGAAGAGAAGCCGTCACAACCAGTACTTGCACTTCCCTACATCAGAGGA
>WOGR01001344.1:0-20260 GCA_015342045.1 Leptinotarsa lineolata | reverse complement strand
ACATAACTTTTGTAAATCATATATTATTCCATACTCTAATCTGAATATATGATGATGAAATTTATGATTACGACAAAATTCCCCGATTGTGATAAAATTTTCTCGAATATAACAATCTCACTTTTAGTGTATTCAATACTCAAATTGAATAGTGAAGTTTCCGCTTTTGACGAAATACCCCGATTCTGACGCAAATTTCTCGAATGTGACTCCTCATCATTACCGTATATATTTTAGTCATAAGTGTTATCGTTATTTTCGCTTTTACTGTATATATTTTAATTATAAGTGTTGTCAATATATTCATCTATTTTACCATTTACGTATGTTTCTATATCATTCTTACTAAATATCAACTTACTTTTTCTCACTCACGCACAAGCAACCCCTTGCTTCTGTGAGCATATATGTTCATTATTCTATATTTATTGATTGTATTAATTTTTCAATTTGGAATAAACATTATTATTATTTTTATAGGCAACTATTTTCGCTGCGTAAACTAAAAAATATTGTGGACAGAGATGTGCTATTCACTACATTATACTCTCTCTTTCATTTGCATATGAACTATGGTACCATTTTATGGGGAAATAATTCTAGTCAGGCATCCAGAGTATTCAAGTTGCAGAAGAGGGCATTGAGAATAATCGAAGGTACGCGCTACGACCAAACTTGTAGGCCACTTTTCATCAAAAATCAAATAATGCCACTTTCTTGCTTCTATATACATCAAACCCACATTGAATTGCACAGAAATTGGGGAAATTTAAAGTTGAACTCAGACTTCCACAACTATCCCACCCGAAATAATAGACAGGTGAGGCCAAACAGGTTCAGACTGAAAATATCTTCCTCCAACTCTCCCAATTTAAATTTGTACAATAAGCTTGGTGGGAGTCTGACAAAGCTTAGCATGTATCTTTTTAAGAAGAAAATATAAAAAACTCTGACTGATCATTGCTTCTATTTAATAGAAGAATATATGAACTCCACAATTCACTAGTCTATTGCTTTTGATTATATAACATTGTAATGACCGTAATTGTTGCATTTGTACTACACATTCAAAGTTTCACATTCTTCTACATATATTTATATATTTTTATCCCTACATTTATTTGTGTACAGTTTACTTTACTTCAACCTGACACAATCTGAAAAATGAACGAAGCCAAATCAATAGAGAATTTGCCGAAGGCAAACTGAAAAGTTCATCCCGAAAAGTATCTGCTGAATATAAACTACTGAAAAGTTCAATCAGTCAGTAACTTTTTGTACTCAGAAATTTTGTGTTCAAATCGAATTAATAAATAAAAAAAATGAAATTCCTATATTTAATTTTCTTTAGATGATTGACGGTTTGGAAAACTATATTTCCGTACACAAAACTGAATACATTCACTCGTAAAAAAACTTCTTATTAGGAAATAGGTATATTTCTTTTGACAAATGTAGCAACTTTTCAAAGTTAATTTTTCAGTTGGCTCTTTGTTACACTCCAGCAGATTCTCTATTGATATAACTTTCATTGTTTTAGTTATGGAAGGTTATAAACTCAAATAAAAAACAGTAAGGAACATTGACTCCTTCACAAAAAATATTTTACCAAATTGTCTTCTTTCATGGCTAACCTGAAGTATTTAAATGTTAGATTATTCCCCACTGACTTGGATCCGAAGCACTAATGATGCTTTGGAGGACTCGCTTTATAAATTTGCATGGAACAGAATTGCTTTCATTTCAACTGTTTCTACACTAGAAGATACGGCAATTAGAAACCCGATATTTTCCTTCATTGATGAGCTGTTCCTGCAGATACAAAATTGAAGCGAGAGAGGAGTAACATTACTTCGAATGGATTTGAATCTAATACCTTGTTGACTTATTTGTCATTTTTCATAGAAATGCAAGCAAAATGGATGACAACATATCTCCAATTATGAAGTTGACATATGAAATTGAAAGCAATAACGAAGATCTATCATTTCTGAATGTCCAAGTTATAAAAAATTCCGGTAAAGGTTTGTAATTTGACGTATTCAGAAAGGATAGTTACACCTTCAGATCTACGCCTCACACCCCCAAACTTCCTCTACGATGGCTCCCTGTCTTTTTATCTTAAGAATAATATCCCTGTCAATAGCATCTCAAAACTAGAAAGATCTTGCACAAATAAAACTCAGTATAAAACATGTCAATAACGCATTCAATGCAAATAAGGAGCAGCAGTATGTACGGCAATCAACGAGGGAAATACATGAAACACCGAAATTGGAGAAGTTTTTGTAAGCGATTTTATTATCGTCTGAATTATTTGTGGCTAAGGCATTATGAGGGTGTGCCGCCGACAACAATGGGATACTTTTTATTGTCTATAGGATGATCACATTTAATGTAATGATTGGATTAGAATCATATGAAACGATGGTGGCAGGAATTAGTTTTAGTCATATCCTGATAATGTTAACGTTTTTACCGTTCTAGTTCGGGTGTGCTGAAAAAACATTTTCAATATCAAATAAAAAACCACTCACCACTGGAGTATATACGTTCAAATATAGGCAGTCTTCAGTAATTTCCATGGTATCTGGTACTGGAGTGAGGGCCACGGCATTGTTTTGCATGCAAACCCGTCTATTCACAGTAGTGTTCAGAATTCCATTCCAATCCACGTGTTCTTCCGGTTCCTAAATGATTGAATTTTTTTATGAGAATATTATAAATGAGTTTATTTATCCGACAAAATTCGAAATGAGATGTGAATGTATACGAACAATCATATCAAATACTAGCTGACCCGGCAAACATTGTATTGGCTCATAAATTAGTTTCTATGGTAGAAAATGAATAATAAGTAACTCATTGTGAGTGTTTGTCAGAACAATAACACCCACAAATAATATTACTCCCTTAATGCTACAGTGCGTACAATATTTTTCGTTAGTACATATTTAGCTAACACAAACAAACTGGATAACGGGATGGTTTGTCCACTCGAGAGCATGCCACGTATAATTGTCCGTGTGAATAACATGGTGTGCTCAAATCTAAGCCATAAACGGACATTGTTTCGCCTTGGGATTTAATAATAGTCATTGTAAATGCCAATCTAATTGGAACTTGCACCTGTTTGAAATGAATTGGCACATTTGTAAGTATAATGGAGATTCGTGGTATTTATATATTCACCTCGGAACTTTCCATTCAAAATGCTGGCTTCGACAAAGTTTTTCATTACCTTTTCAATGACTAATAGCGTGTTGTTGCACAGCCGTGGTGGATTCAAATTACGGATCGATCCAACCTTCAGTTGTAAATTATGCGGTGGCATGCCTGGCAAATTCAATAAGTTCAAATACTCTGTTGGATAATTCACAGCTTCGGTGGCATTGCAAACGGTATCTTCGCTCGATGGATAAACTATAAAAGTGTCTGAAAACTGTGTAGGGAATAAGACAAGGCTTATTGTGTGACCAACGGGATACCGGCTTCGTTAGTGAGAAGTGACATCGGTAGACGCCTGGCGGGATTAACCGATCTATGATCAGGGTTAAAACTAATCAAATTACTAAAATGGCTATTATGAAATAGGGGTTGGTGATAGTAATGGTGGAAATCGGGGGTTGAATGTATTTTTTAATGACACATCATAAAAAAATAAAAACAAAACATTATGTCAAAAAAAATGAATACCGAATATACATATGAAATTTCATAGAAATCGCTCTAGCGGTATCCGAGGAGTATGACAACTAACACTGTGACACGAGAATTTTATATATACAGCATGGAGAGAAGATATTATTTTTATTCAACTTCAGAATCGATTTTACCTACATTTTTTTCAACTATTGAAGAATTGAGATGAATATCTATCATTTTGAGAAAGAAAGGTTTTGGCTTTCTACCTCTCCCTCTTGATACAAAAAACATGTAGAAATCTTCCAAAGAAAGGAAGGAAGCTATCAATTTCAAAAAAGTAATTCTATACAGAGATGTGTAGATCATGCATAGAAGTAACTTTCAGTCATGAACTGCAAGAGAAAGCCTTCTCAAAACAGCTACTTTTATATAAACATTGAATTACACGAAAGTCAAATACTTTCGAAACAAACACTTTCATATGAACACTCAATTATACAAAAACACATTTTTTCATTCAGTTTGTATTTCAAATATTTGTTATGAAATTGAGTTAGATATTATCCACAGGATTCCTACACTATATAGGAAATAAAAGTGGTAAAATATCATTCACATGAAACACTGTCATCCTCAGTGGTAGACTGAGACATCCGATGTTTTGCCGTGAGACACTTGCCTTATGAGCTCTTCAGTACCAATCTGGATAATATTATAAAAAAAACACACAATTCATTCATAAAATTACGACTTTATGTCACCGAATGAGTTAAATCTACTCATGTCATCGATGTACGTAATGACATCCCTTCGCTCATTTGAATAAATCCCAGCCAAAGAGATCTTGTTCAAATTGAGAGGGATATTTTTAGGAGAGGTTAATTTTTTGGAAAAGAAACATGAGAGAATCTTCAAGAGAAAGGAAGGAAGCAATCAATTGCAAAAGATGTGACTCTAGAAATGGACGTGTATAATGCAAAAAAGTAACTTTCAGACACGAACTGGAAGAAAAAGCCTTCACGAAACAGCTACTTTCATGTAAATATTGAATTACACCGAAGAAACATACTTTCCAAACAAATACTTTCATATCAACACTGAATTCTACAAAAAACATTTTTCTTCATTCAGTTTGTTTTCCAAACATTCGGTATGGAATCGAATCAGATATCATTCATAGGATTCCTACACAATACAGTAAATGAAAGAGGTAAAATATCATTAACATGGAACACTGTCATCCCCAGTGGTAGACAAAGCAGAGGTAAATAGATCCCACCCCTTTACTGTATTGAAAGGGACAAAATATCAAGGTTGAATAAAATTTACGTAAAACGGTGTCATTTTCAGTACCTTTCAATGAAAAAGACAATGATTTCGCATCACAACAATTTTATATTTTCATGAATTGAATCAGCAATTGGATTGAGGATCTGCAAACAAACAGTAAATATAATTTGAAGAAATATTCAAAACCAACTCCAGTCCATTCCAATAAATGTTCAAAATATTCACTATTAACTTTCTTATAATAAAAAAGTTTGTTTACACATTCATTCCTCACATTATGAAATGTTCCTGAAGTGATTTCGTTGCAAGCACTTTTTTTTCCATTCAAGAGTTTCGAAGTGGACATCATTAAGATGAATTTTTGATAACTCTGTGCCAAATCAGGCAAAAAATCGACATGATCGTGCTAACCAGAACCGATATAATAAATGATATCGATTCAGTAAACATATCTGGTTATAATATAATTTTTAGTGAGGGTGTATTGATTTATGTGAATGAACGATTGGAATAAATGAAATGAAATATGTGCCTGGAATGACCACTCTATTAAAAAAAATTAGTTACTGGTATTTACAGATCTCCAAGTGTTTGTCCCAAAAAATTCAATAAAGATATTGCTAGACAAAAATAACAAGGACATTGAAATTATCATTGGAGACATCTTATCATACTTTCTGATTCCAAAGATGTCAAAGAATACAAAAATGATCTCATTACTGAGGAATTAATTCGTTTTCTATATTAATCGTTGCATAAAACCGAGTAGTCGTACTTACCAAGATCACATTTTCGCTAAGACAAGCAAACATGTAACTAAAACAAAATCATAAATTTGAAACAAGCATTACGGATCACTATTATATGGTTGCTGTTACTTCAAATTTGAATAAAAAGCAAGGAAATGAAAACAGAAAACCTGAGAATTACACTGATTATGAGAAACTAGAAAATGAAATGAAAATAGGTGAGATAACTCAAACTCCCGTGAATAGATGGACTTTTCTAATAGATAAAAACACAAGAATAGTTGAACTTGAAAATAAACAAATATGTGGAAAGAAATAGGTTACACCAGAAGTTATCATGATGATGAATGAAAAAAAAAACAAATAAGTTAATAAATCAATCCAGTAATATTATATTGGAGAAACGATATCACTCACTTAAAAATGAATTGTCTACGTTATTGATAGATGTGAAGAAATATTCACAAAAAAATGATGCCGACAAAACAGTTCCCAACCACTCTGACAATATGTTAGTTAGTTGCAATAAATCTAAATCATCAATAAAAATAATCAATATTTAAATGGAAAATGACACAATAATAAATGATAAATTTCAAATATGCAATTCATTTACCAATTGATATTCATATTTCTAACAAACATATGCGAACAAGATAGTGGGACTTGAGGAGAGGAAACAGTGAGATTCCATGTATCTATTCGAAATAGATGAAAATGAGTTGCGAGAAATAACTATGAAACTGAAGCCAAACAAATATGCAGGTAACGATGGTATCCGCTCCGAAACTTCGAAGATTTTGGATGAAATTAAATTTCAGTTGGCGTATATTATTAACAAATGTTTCGAAACCGGTTGTTTTCCAGAAATATTCAAGATCGGAATAATTGAGTCCTCATTCAAAAATGGAAATAAAATTGAAAGGTTCAATCATAGATTCTTGTTCTTAATCCCAAACATAGCAAAAATATATGAAAAAATATTAAAATAACGTTTGGTAAGCTTCAGTATGGCTTTAGAGAGGTAAGATCGACAGAAGATGCAATTCTATCAATAACATCTCATGTATATGAAGCTTTGGATATGAAAATTCCCTCATTGTATATCTTTGTTGATTTCTTCAAAGCATTTGATACGGTGAGCCAAAGTAGGCTTCTTGAAAAAAAATTGTGGTATTAGAGGAAGAACATGACCTATTCGAGAGCTATAAGTAATCGCATGCAAATGGTTTGAATAGATGGTGTATTAAGTAATTTATCCAAAGTAACTTGAGGAACACTTTTGGGACCAATTCTCTTCACCATCTATATAGACGATATGCTACATCTAGAAACAAATTGAACTTTTGAGGTTCGCAGACAATACGGCTGTCCTCTACAGGAATCCAACATGGGGACAACTATACTGTAGTACTATACTATACTATACGTCAGCAGAACGAGACTTTTTGATGATTGAAAATTTAACTATAGATTTTCATTAGACGAAATGCCTAACTTTCGGGTCATATATCATCGGATTACCAAATATGGGACAGCTTAATATAAAAGATCAACAAAGTAATTACCAAATACCAGAAATTGGCACTAAGTATTATCTGGCAATAACATTCGACAGACACTTACGTTGTGATAGTCATATCAAAAACATAATTAGAAGGATCAGAGGTACTCTTTATAGATTCAAATATGTGAGAAGTTATTCACATGCAAAACATTTGAAAATCTTATTTTTCACTTGTCCTGTCGCAACTTGCACATGGAATAATGTTAGGGAAGAGTGAATGATTGTTACTCAGTGAATTTTAATGAAATATAATAATCGATTTCAAAAATAATAATACATAAAGAAATCAACAGTATTGAATATTCGTCAACTATTATGTCAGAGCATCATTAACAATATAGAAAAAAACTTTCTCGACCATTTCAGATGATACCCGATTCAATAAAATACATATGATGAACATCAATAAATTATTCAATAAATAGATGAAAATATGGATTATGGAAACGGTTAGATCGATTTTTCGAAATTTTGTCACACAAAATATTCTACATTTAAACATCTCTTGTTTTCTGTGAAATTGAAGTTCTAATGACAACGTCACAAATTATTTTATATTTTTCAATATTGTATTAAATTCTCTTTTTTTTGTGAGATGTTGAGGTACTAGTAATAAACGGTAAAAAATTTACACATGATTTAAGAAGTTCGATGGGGGAGGAACGTTTAAATAATATGGCTCTATTGTATATAGAACGAGATATATATTGGATAAAATTGAGACCGACAAAATAAATGATGAATTCTCAAAGAAAAAGGAGGGCGTAAATTCATTAAAAACGCTTAAGTACATTCAGGGAAAGCGTATGTACTTATATATTGTATATTAATATATAGTTATATATTAGTCATATGTACATACTACAACGATAATACCTACTGTAAATGTTTTTTTTTCAGAATAAAGATAATTCTGTTTCGTTCAAAATCGTACGCATGTATTATTTAAACCACCTACTAATGACTGCTAGTTGCAAATTGGTTATTAGCAAGTAAAAAGATCCATAAAATCGTTATCGTTATCAAAATTATTTAGTGAAAAAATTGAAATGTTCGCGAGCAAATGGCTATTCGCTTTTGTCGAAGGGCCCTGAAATTTTTCTCGCCAGGGGCCCCCAATCGTCTTAATACGCCACTGTCTGTAATACAACTAGGCCAATAAACCTTATCATTATTATTATAATTATTATTAGTTGATTATGTGTTTGATGGAAGTAAGAATATATGTTAAGACGAAAATAAATATAGTTCAAGCGTAACAAGTAGGATAATGTCAGAGTCCAAATTCGGATCATGCATGCAACGTTTAGAACTCATCTATGATAATGCTGAATGAGAAACTGTGATGACAACTTTACTGGAGTTATATCCAAACATCAAACCGTAATTTTTAACACCTCGACACGCGTTTCGATCACCAAGTTATCATCTCGAAGAGGAAGATTTAACTGTTAATCTTCCTCTTGAAGATGATCACTTGGTGATCGAAATACGTGTCGAGGTGTTAAAAATAACGGTTTGGTGTTGGGATAAAACTCCAGTAAGATTCACGACTGAGCGCATCGATGTTGATAAAGTCGATTGGAATTGGAACATCTGGCTTAAAATTATTGTAAAGGAAATATTTTTCCACATCAGAACAAAATACTGTCTCACGAAGCGTGATTCACTTACCCTCACGAGATAACTAAGACTGTCATCTCCTGATGATGCTAACGGTTAGCGAAACATGAATCGAGAAACACTATTTTCTTCTGGTGTGGGAAAAGTATTTTTGATAGATTCATGGTGAAGTCTATACTATTTTCTCTGGTAAATCATAACATTGAGGTTTCTCCAAAATAAAAAACTGAAGATAACATGATTTTCAAAACAGTTTCTTCTAAAAAGCATCTGGATGTTGGTTGATAATGATCACTTTCGATATTATTGAACGGTTAAAAATCAGGCTGGACTATAAATTCAATATTCAAAATATATGGAATTGAGGTATAGAAAAAGATTTTTAGAATATTTGTCCCAGTTCTTTCTTTAACATCTTTTATTACTTTATCATCATCATTCCAAAGAGAATGTTTTTATGAAATTGTTCATATCCGTGAATGAGCAGATAAAAATTATCTTCTTTCAAAAAAAATATTGTGATTTTAAAGATAATTCATAAATGGATGACTTTATTGTGCCAATCGATACTGATATTACAGAAGAAATGCAAATAAATTTCTCTACTCTAGAATGTAAATTGAGGTGAATATTTATGCATTTGAAAACGTGTACCATTTTGGTAAAGTATTCAGGTGTTAATGTCATAAAGTATTCTATGAACTTGAATTTTAAATAATGCGAACTTCATTCATTAACAGTATCACTCGTAATAAAGGTTGATATGATGAATGATTTGCATATTATCTGGATATAAACATTGAAATCTGTCTGTAAAATATATTGAAAACTTTACATATACATACCTTGAATCTATTTTGGCCAATGGGTGGAGCTGCATACGGAATTTCTTGGAATGCATAGTAATCCCTTTGATTTTCACTTTTTAAAATGTGTCCGCGTATCTTTCCTTGCTTCTTCCACAGTTGAACCACGAGGTCATCCTGAAAAATATTTAATTTATTGATGGATCCATTGCCGTTTTATACAAAATGACGGTTTATCGATAATTGAAATTAAAAGAAAGTGAGAAGGAAGTATCAATATAGCGAATATATCTACGTGTGCTCACTTGTTACTTACTATCAATTATCAACTGATATAAAATATGATAAATTATCTAACGATTACCCTACCCAACAAATCTATTCAGTTCTGTTGCAATTCCTCACAATTAAATAAAAAATGGTAAAGATCTCAATACACATTCATTAAAGTAACCATTCACTAATAAATTTTGTTAATGAAACTTTTCTGGAGAACTTGTTCTGAGGCAAATAATTCCAACTGTTCGCAATGTCTTAGATACTAAAATTGAGTATTCAGTTTTCTCAGGTAGGATGAACACGAACTTTGATATTAACTTAGGTATGGTATAGAACACATGCAAGCATTTGCCACAAGAGCTTTTTTTTTTCTGTTAACAGAGGAAACTTATATTTTCTCGGTTATGAGTGATATGTCTGTAAACAATAATGCAAATAGTATCATTTCCCTAGCTTATACGAGTAAGAAAAAAACTCGGTCGATACATCCATATAACTTATATGATAACTATTTTCTCAAAGTGAAAACTTAGTTGTCGAAGAAGTTATCATTTCGCGGTTTATGTATTACTGATTCAATGCATGATGGTATAGGAGTGTTTTAAAAAGCATAAAATCTGATGACCGAAATATTCAGATAAGTTAGTTGTAGAAGCAACTAATATCAAAACATGATAATGATTCCCAAATATAGAAACGTTAATTCATAAAGAAAAAAATTAAATGAATTCAAAAAAAATGTTCTCTATCTTCTGAAAGTGAGATTTTTAGTTTTTCTTCTGTATAACCTGAACTACATAATAGAGTTAGTTTCAATTTTCAGAGTAGTTTCGAAAAAAATTAAAATTGAGATAACTACTAAAAATAGTTTTGCTATTTTTCCTTAGTCTATTCAGTATCCATAACTTAAGATGCGTTAGAAATGTCTGAGCAATATTTGGTTTTCTATTTATTTTGTCAAATAGTTTGTGTAAGCTCTGTACTAAAATAAACCAATGCAATAATACAATTCTCTAATCGCACAAATAACTATTGATTGAAGTGTATCATTTACAGTACTAACCGAAAAAAAAACTTACATCTTCCAGTGAAACAGCCGCATAAATGCATGACAGAAAAATCAACCACAGGTTCATTCTGTAAAAAACATTCGAATTAGAATGTACAAACATTTAAATGTACTATTACACTTTTTCAAATGATTCAGATTATAATCTATTCAAATCAATCAAATCTGCCTAAAAACCAATGCACTCGAATTATTAGATTTTTATTCAAAAAATGAGAGTAAATTGCACTCAAGATAGCGAGTAACCTGCAAGCCGCGAAATTAAAAACTGCAAAGCGTTTTATTCTGGTCTCAAGTTTCATTAAATTTTTTCTATCTTCATCTTTAAGAATTCCCCTACTATTAAGATTAAAGATAACGGTATTCGCTAGGCATGAATTTATATGAACTGCGCGTCCTAAGGATATAGGAAGGGATACATGAGGGGCCCCTAGATTCGAGTATTGGGAACCATCAAAAAAATGTAATAATTTGATAAATGAATCCAATTATGCGAAAGAGACTGATTTAATTATTGTTGAAAAGGCAGATACAAATATTAGTCCATTGAATAATTACATTCATTTAACCAAATTTTATTTTTTTGATGTGTGGGGGGATTAGTATAAGCTTAACTTCGAGAGGGGGGCAAAACTAGGGGGGCATCTTTGCTCACTGAACAGCATGCGATACAAACGATTCGCCAAGATAGTAACCAAAAATACATTCAACTTATCATCGCTTCCTCAAAAAGAAGATGCAGTCCGTTTCCACAGTCTCCAAGTTCACCATCAGGTTTAGTCGTGGCTCGACAAATACTGTGATCCTGAAGATTGGGGCTGGAAGAAGCATGGAAAAATTTGAATAAGAATCCGAACTTCCAAGCCACCAGCAACCCCTGAACTTCTGAACTTAATTTTCTGCAGATGCAGGCCTCAAATGCAGTGTGCCATAATTGTTCTGGTGGAACCTAATCGAAGAAAATGAATTCGAAGAGGAATTACCCACAATGACGCAGATCTAACTCCCGTTATTCCGCAAACAGTCACCTCCGATACTGAATTAGATCCTGAACCGCAGCCTGGACCATCGAAGAAAATGAAAAAGCAATAGCTGAGAAACAGTTTTTCAAATATATAAATTAATATGAAATTGATGGCTTGTCAAATTCTCTGAGATACAATGCGAAAACCCCCTTCACCCCTTTTCTCAAAATGGCGGCCGGTGGACAAAGTTGCAACCCCACAAACTTGAACTTAAGCTTATACCAACCCCCTTACATATCAATAATATAAAATTGCGTCACCTGAAAAACGCACGCTAAGTCCTGAATTGACTACATTTCACAGTTTCATAGTAGCTTAATGAACAATATAAAATATTGAAAAAAATTAATAAACAATGATTTTTGCTCACTTTGAATTATGAACGCTCTGCAAACTGATGATAAAATGAATATTGAACAAAAATAAACGTAAAACAAATGGAGGAAACGGTTTCTTAATTACTATTTACGTGGAAATAATTACAAACTCGTTTCACTGATAGTTCACTTGATTGTAGGAATAATTGGTAACTGTCTCCGGTATTGATGAAAAAAAAAAAACGGTCGTCAAATAAAAGCACGTGTGTTATTAGATAAGTTTCGCTTTTTTATAGCTACCATATATGACAACTATCACTACTACCGAAAATTCTAGTTATTAAATTACAATAAGTTGGGAATAACAGTTTCCAAGCAAAACATATTTCAAAATATCTGGACATATCATCATATTCCAAATCTATAATCATCATTTCAGAAAAACAAATACATTTTTCATAGTATTTCTTCTTTTTTCGGTTTTCTCTCCTCATTGAGTGCTGTCATTTTCATTTAATATGTCTTCACTTTCCAACCTTCCAACTTAAATTTGAGCAGAAATCTTGAGCAATATCCCAGCAGTAATCTTAAAACTGAATGATTCTGGACTGCTGCAAAGTCGTTATGGAAATATTCTTTACTTCGTTCGGAATCTAAATACTTATTTTTCATTTCTTTTTCACTTTCGTATCTATTTCTAATCGAGATATACATTAACAAACGTATGTTTTTGTACGTAAGTGAATTGTTGTACACGTTACTTTTTCAGCGATAGTTTCAAATTCTTAAATAGTGTTTACTCATATAGGGCATCACTTCTGTAGCTCCATCACTGTCTACAATATTATTTTAGATTTTCATTTGTCTTGACTACTGATATACGAGATTTCCATGTAATATTTCTCTGCATTCCTGTCGAATTCTAATGCCAAAATATCTCCTGTTGCTTTGTTTTGAAGGATCCATGAATTCTAGCATTTGTAAAATAATATTATATTGCCTAGCATGCCATCGGTTTCCTGTTGAAGCTTGTGATATTTGAAAAGAAATTGAGAGCTACTGTGAACATATGAATATATTTTTCGGTTATTGATTATGAGATCAATATGTCATCTGAACTCACCTTGCACTTTGATTTATTTCTGGCCAGGACCTCCATCAAACTCATCTTAGTTTTCTGTATTAGCAGTAGTTTCAGTACCAAAGTAGTTTAGTCTTGTAGGTAAGTTCTTGTGTATTTCGATATTACGTGACAAAAAAATGTAGGAGTGTTGAATGGAGTCTTATTATTCCCAAAAATGATTGTCCAAGTGGTTATCAAAATTTGATTTGCATTATTATCCAAAACAAGCATTTTTTAAAAAACACAAAAACTGCAATACTCTTCTCAATGCGAGTTTCATCAACCAAGTTGGCGTGTTCAGGAAAGAAAAACAGTTTTTTTTCATCATGAGGTGAACAGCTTTTTTCATCATGAGGAAAACACTTTCTTCATCGTGAAGAAAACAGTTAATTTTCGTCTTCTCAAGACGCCATCTTGGTTGGTGAAACGCGATTCGAGAAGAGTATTGCAGTTCTGGTAATTACGAAAAGAGCTTGTTTTAGATTCATCATATGCTAGAGGTTCTAGTTTTATCTTTTATTGTATCATTATAACGGCAATTGACAATGAAAAATAGTTATTGATTGACGGGATTTGATTACATAATATTTATTGGCTATGAAAAATTGTCTATGAATGTATTTTGATTCACTTGGGTTATCTTATAAGTATTGAGGTGATGCCTTGAATCTGAAGAATTGAAAATAAGATCTACTTTTGGCAAAATTCTCCAATGTGCATTGCGGTGGTTTTTAGGGAATATTTATGAATTTATATTGGTGGCATATCCCAATGATTTTGTTAGTGAAATAATTCAAGATATTGGAAACAAAACGTAACAACAATAGCCACAATTACTACCAAAACGTCAACAAAATCCACAGCTTCCCAAATTTTTGTAAATAAGCTACTTACTTTTCTAGTTATCTACTTAGAAAAAATGGAACAAAAAATTTCCGAATTCAATGTTAGCACCATTTTCAGAACTCAAAATGGTCTGTCAAACAAAAAACGGTACCTTTGTATATAGTATATACAAAGACCTTTGTATATATAGTCTATATACAAAGCAAAGACGGTACTAAGAAAAAAATGTTTACAGTGTTCTTTCCATGTATAAGGGTGGTCCCAGAAGTACCCGGCCCGACCTAGAGATGGCAAAATATCACTGTATTAGAAAGTACACAATCTATAAAGCATATGTTTCAAGTTTGAAGACGCTGAATTGTTCAGTATTTGTTTGGAAGCCATAAATAGCGAACGTTTTCGATAGATTTGTGAAAATGGAGAAAATTGGTCATCGTTATGTGATACAATACTTTTATTTGAAAGGCCTCAGCCCAGCCAATATAAAAGCTGAACTTGATTCTACTCTGGGTGAGTCTACTCCTTCGCTTACAACATAACAAAGACGAGCATCGCAGTGATTAACTAAATAAAGTGACGACTCCAGAAACGGTAAAGAAAATCCACAAAGCGGTATTGAGTTATCGTCGACTGAAAGTGCGCGAGCTAGAAGACTTAGTAGGCATTTCCAAAATTGCGGTTCATCGTACATCATCTGGAAATTTGGACACGAGAAAGCTGTGCGCAAGATGAGTGCTGCGTTTACTCACAGTTGAGCAAAAACAGTGTCGTGAAGATGTTTCAATTGACTGTCTAGCGAAGTTTCATAGCAACAAAGTAGAATTTTTGCTTCGTTTCATAACCGTGAATGAAACATGGGTCCATCACTTCACACCCTTGACAAGAGAACATAAAAACAGTAGACGAAAAAGGACGAATTGGCTCCACAGAAGGCGAAGACCGTTTCATCGCAGGCAAGGCCATGACATCGGTTTTTTGAGAGGGATAATTTCCATTTATTATCTTGAAAAGGTTAAACTACGAACGGCAAGTTTTATGCAAACTTATTGCAACGTTTCAGTGAAGAAATCAAGCAAAAACGGTCGTAGTTGGCTAAGAAAATAGTGTTATTTTATCAAGACAATACATCAGCTAACAAATCCATTATCGCAATGACCAAAATTAATGAATTAAAGTTTGAATTGCTACCTCATGCACCCTATTTGCCAGATTCAACCCCATCGGATCATTTTCTGTTTTCAAACTTGAAAAAATGGCACAGTGGTCAAAGATTTTCCAACGATGTTGATGGCTATTTTGAGGACCAAAACAGTTCTTACTATAAAAACGGTATTGAACTTACTGAACGTCTTTGGGGAAAGTGTTAGAGCTGCTAGGAGATTATATTGAAAAATAAATAATATTTTTTCCAAAATATTTGTGTTTTCTTTGTTGGGACGGGTATTTTTGGGACCATTTGTGTGATCATGCATATACAAATGGGTATTTCAGATCGTTGGAATTACGGAACTTTCGAATAGACAAATGAAGATAGAAATCAACACATAATAATAAAGTGCACAACACTGAAATTGTGATGAACATTCCATATTCCTTCTAAATGAAATTGTTTCTGTGCTCTTGATTTTCAATCGCCTCCATCATATCTTGGATATTAACTTTGAGTTCTATCGACCACTTAGGACTCTTTAAATGCGATATTGTGTATACCTTTAAGAGCATACATACTCCGCTACTACTAATTTGTCGATATTACCAGGTGATAATTTTTTTTGTGCTGAGAAAGCCTGGTATATACTTCTCTTCGTGGTGCCAATGTAGATCCATCCATAGCTGAAAATGATCCGCTAAACCCTCCGGTGTTTTTAAAGACCCTCTGGGATACCCAATAGACCATGTACTCTTCCTGATGGTTATTGTTGGCCAGACATTGATTTCTCAGGAACTCTTACGATATGGTCGGTAACATTCTTCACATACTCGTATGTCAGAAAAACTTATTGACAGGCCTATTTGGGGTTATCTAGGCATTTTTTTTATTTCATATTGCCCGCTCAAAGTCGGCTTTCCGCTAGAAATCGGCTTGCCAGCTCGAAATCGGCTTGCCCACTCAAGGAAAATCTCAAGTTCGCAGATACGTCGGGACTTCAATACAATATAATACAATACAATACAACACAATTCAATACTTTATTTTCCTGAGACTTTTTTACAAGCAGAGAAATCGTCAATACTGAAATTATAATTATCCCCTTCCTTTCTTATGGCTGGTGATTGGATGCCTGGTTTGTTTGTGTGCTTTGGTTTACTCTACACTGTACGAGTCGATATCACGTCTTTTTACTAGTAGATACATCCAAGAAGGCAATGGTTCCCATTTCTATTCTGGATGGCCAACAATATTTTCTTTCAGTTTATGAAATTACAATGGGTATTTTTTTATTTATTTTATTCATTTATTCAATACATATAGACTACCGCTACTCAGATGTTTTAGAACGCGGACAAGTACGTTTCTTCAAAATACTATTATGTTTACAAAAATGCACCCCAAACAACATGATCAGGTTGGAAACTGGTTCTGTAAAACTGTGTTATCTTATATTCAAATCAGCACTGACCTGGATAAACAGGTTGAAAGCAATGGATGAGAGGAAGATTTCAAAAATTTGCTTCTTGCGTTTAGAACAGCTTCAACACAATAATATTAAATATAATCATTTGCTGACACCATTTTGATTTTGCAGGTTTTTCCGATTTATGGTCGAACTACCTGCAAAGCAACTCAAAGGTGTTACTCAAACAAATCCTTAGTTTCCATAGAGAGAAGCTCACTCGTGAAGATTCAGAGAAACAATCACTCTCTTCGTATCCACTTATTCAGAAACAACTATCCATTTCTTCGGATGGTAGAAGTTATCCACACAGATTGGCTCCAATATATATTTTGAGAATAATAGCTCAACTACCCCTGTGTTCATTAAATAGGTACCGTACCGTATTAAATTGGTACATGTACCAGAATAAAACCCATTCTAAAGATTCAGCATAAATACAGGGTCTTTCACGGCGGGCGTTCGTTAGGAATATATGGGGAACGATTCAAAATAAAGACTTGAAATTTCGTGGTAATGGGTTTCACAAAATGGCCTTCTCAACCAAAATATTTTCAACTTCCTGTCTCTTTCCGTTATACCGGAAGTTGAGAGCAACTTCCTCATTTCAAATGGAACACCCTGTATTTTATTACATTTCTGAATTTCTTAGCACATTTTAGGCCCACTTTGTATAACACTGCCTATATCCAAATTTGTTAGTTTTCGAAAAATCAATTTTTTTCTGAAAAATTTGACAGTTACAGCACCACTCCGAAAAAATCATAACTCACAGACAGTAACAGTTGAAAATGTGAAACTGAATATGAAATTTCACAGAATCACACCTGAAGTATTAAGTCATGAACAGGTCTATCGAATTTTTGAAAATAATTTACAGGGTGGTCGAAATTTCCACCTGAAACATAACATCAAGAAAACTGATGAAACACGATTTTTTAAAACGGAAACCATACACTATTCTATTATTTTTGAATACTAAGAAAAAAAAGATATCGAATTCATGGAGAATGTCCTATACCTAAAATTCAGTCCTGGCAAGATATATCCCATTTTGGGAAAAATTTCAAATGTAAACCATTCAAAGCAATATCAAACAAAAAGGGTTTGAAAACAAATGAACTAACTTCAACTCTGTCGTTGGTAAAATGTAACTCAACATGAAAATGCATGGATTGGAATAAAATACTATCAGAGAGATGAATTATATCTTTGTTTATTGATATCGAATACAGTAATTTCATTTTGTTTGTATTTTTTAAGTTCAGATTATATTTTAATTTCAAAATTTAACTTAATTTCTTACGTTTCTTACGTTTCTCGTTTATTGCGAGATCGAAGGTTGTTGGTGAATTGCTTCTGGTAAAAATAATCTTATGAAATTTGTCAAGATCCAGGTGTAATTTGTTGGCAATGCAGTACGTGGAGAAATTGTCAAGGGCAACATCTAAAGCAATGTAATCGTATAGATACGAAACTGCTTTGTCGTCTGCGTAAAGAGAAATTCCAACATTATCAAAACAATTACTGTTGTCGTTCAGAAAAATATTGAAAAGGAGTAATGGCCGAATCAATCAGAAAAAAAAGCCAACAATATTATTGACCGTGTTACGTTGATGATGCGTTCGTGATATGGCAGAGGTGGAGAACAATCAAAATCATTTCTTCCATTCTTAAAAATTTTCAACCCAAAATCCCAAATTTGCTCTAGAATAGAACTTTTCTTGAATAAACTTCTGAAAGCAGTGCTTGGATACGTTGCACACGAAAATGATACTGTGGACCTAGTCATACCAGTATTTTGATAAAATGAATAAGAAAATATGAAACCGTTTGAACACAAATTACAGGATTTTTCAGATATACAGCTCAGTAGTTACTCAAAGATATCGGATAATTGACTCTACTTCGATATTCAAATGGAATTGACGGCTGATTAACGGAAAAATTAATTTTGAACATATTCATATCTCGTTTGTTATAGAGACCACCAAACAATGTTTTCAGGAAATGACAAGGGTTGGACACTTATTCCAACCCGCTGTAGATCATTTCAGTTATGAGACCAAGGGTGGGTCGAAAGGGCACTGTCTGGCTCTGGTTCTCTATAGAAAATTCACTTCTAGAATCAATTGTTTTGTAATTATGTGAAATATGAGGACCTATTTATGTTCATTTCGATCGGTTAAACAAGACAAGTGCATTGAGTTGCTGTAAAACTCTGTAAATTGTGCCTAGCCTTCAACTCTTTTTAATCGTTTTTATGTATTCAGGAAATAATATCTGTTATAGTTCTCGATTTACTTGCAAACCTCATTGACATTGTCCCAGAGACCTCTCATGTTTTTGTTGTCTACAATGATCTTAATGACATACTCTACTTCAGCTGTAATCACACATTGATTAGGACTATTTTCAAATTGTTCGTATTCTTATCAGAGTACCATATTATCACTTATTTCTCACTTATACTAATTATCTTTTTGATGACACTTTTCAGTTTCAGATCCTTTATATACATATGGCGATTTGATAACGATAATAACAAATGATGAGGTGTAGGTCGACTTCTGATGGTTCTATAAAATTTCAATTGAGATAGAAAATAATAATGTACCAAGGATATTGAGTAGATGTTGATTGCCCTGTATGTGACGATACCTGTAAATGTGAAGGTCACCTTTAATCAGTAAAAATAAATAATTGAAATACAAGGGGGAGTAATCTGATTGTAATGAAGAATATGTAATGTAACCTATCACGGCAGGTGAAAGATATTTTCTATGTTTTTTGGCCATGGTCTGCAGGTTTGCATGCCTGACGATTTGTCTATTACCGCGGTAGACATTATCAAAGGCGATGTGGTAACCCGGAAAGTAGCTCTCACATAAAGAAATATAATTCAAATGTCGATCAATGTATCAATTTCAGACGTTTTGCGATATTTCACACATTCCAAGTGAAACTAGATTTTGAGATGCATCATAATTATCTTGAGAGAAATGCCATTAATGTAATACTTCAGTATCACTGAATATCTCTCAATTAATTATCAGTGTATATTTTGTATTCTGTAACTCAAAGGAACCCAGTACTGTTTCCTTTTTCCAAAATGAATACTTTTTCCAAAAGTTATATTCTCAAAATGAGATATAACATATATATTGATAACTATCCACCAAAAACCAGTAAAATTCATTCAGCCTTCAATGACCCATTCTTATTGACAGTATTGACAGGGTTTGAAAATATGAATTATTTGGCGCCACCTGCAGCCAGAGTCTGAGAGCAACTCCACTAATACAT